>CABFOQ010045274.1:0-15651 GCA_900660455.1 Gephyroberyx darwinii | reverse complement strand
ACCCTCAGGCACTGGCACAGGGATTTCAGCTACCTAAGAGTGTGAGCCCGTACGTACCCAACCTCTTCATCAGTTAAAGGAAAAATCCACCATAAAACTTTGACATTGTTGAAAAACTGCTGTTGGTGATGTGCCTTGCATTTATATTTCATTGTTTTGTGGTGTATTTTGTTTTTCGTGGCTAGCTGTGATATTTTCAGTGCAACTACAACGGAGTTCAATAGTTTAGATAGATGTTTCTGTTATTTAAAACATCAATGGTAAATGTCAGGTTTTGATATCCTTCAGAATCAAAGAGCGAGGGCTTCTTTGTAGTTTCCCATTTTGCACCAACGTTCAACAATCATGCCGGGCGAAATCCATCGTAGAAGAGATACCGGTACCCATTTCTCCACTGACAGTAGCCTGAATAGACCACAATGCAACATAGCCACAAGGCATGTTGCGTTTTGAGTAAGGGCGCGGCTGACTGGAAAAAGTGTCATTCTCTTGCTCTTACTATGCTATCACTATTGCTGTTGTGCTCTCCACCTACACCTAAAACCAAGAGATGATTACAAGTTCATGCCCATTCTCTGTGGGTTGATAAGTCATTCTGGGAAACGTAGGAAATCACCAACTTAAGTCGAAGATGGAGTAGACGAGGCAGGTTGAGGGAATGTTAGTGCACCAAAAAACGTAAATTACAACACCTCATCACAAATTAACCCCTAGAATACAGATTGATGATATATAACAGTGTAAGAGTATCCAAGGGTGGATTTTTCCTTTAACGCATAGATATTCTACTATATATATCTAAGTGTTATCTTTCATAGTTGGTTTGATCATCAAAAGGCCTTGTTTCTCTGACCAGCTGCTGTTTATTTTCACACAACAGTTGATTGTTGTTTTGTTTGAGTGTATTCACGTTATGTCTGCCAGCTGGCGTCTTTTATTTGAACCCATGATTAGTCATTGTTTGTTTTGGACTGGTCAGACTGTGTGTTTGGTATTGTCACCTGGAAGATGCAGGTGAATGTGTGTTGACGGTTATGTTGCAGGTCCTCTCTTCTGTCGGAGCAGCAGAAGCAGCTTCTTCTCCAGCAGCAACAGCAGCAGCTGCAGCAGTTCCTCACCTCACAGAACTTCACTCCAGTAATGACACATATATCTATGCTATTACTAGCACTTCCTCCTCCTCTCAGTATTTATGTAGCGCCGTAGGCATTTTCAAGAGTTCTCTTTTTTTGTCATTTCATTAATGATTTAAATCAACTGTGAGAACACAGCAGGAGTAATGCTCTCAAATACTGTGAACTTTTGGCTGTGGCTCGTAACCTTTTCTACCCTACCAGCCACTAAGATAACCAACCACCATCCTTCTATTGTATTTCATACTAAAAATCATATCTGACTTTCAAACTAGCAAAAGCGTCTTTCAGAATTGACAAGGCACTGAGCCCAGTTGATGTAAAAACAATCATTTCTGTGACTATGATTGTTTGTGGCTGAGTAAAGCCCCTATCTTTTTTCCCTTCCATCAGGAACAGCAGGTGGTGGTGTACCAGATGCTACAGCAGCAGAGACAAAGGGAGCTACAGCGCCTCACACTGACAGGAGCACTCACCTCCACCCCAAACTCGCCCATGATCGCCCAGTCACCCAACCTGCTGTCCTCAGCAACAGCCTCACCCCTGCAGGGTGGCCAAGGAAACAGCCTCTTTGGCCTGCAGGAGACTGCACTTCACAAGCCTGGGGTGTGTAATGTTGCATTATTTTCCATTATGATTGTATCATAGGGCTAGAAAATCCCTAAAAATGTGTTGTCAGTTTTGGAATTTTAAAAAAAATACAATTTTGTTTTCAGGCTGCAGGAGAGAAGGGTGGAGACAAGAATGGCTAACCTCTCTTGGTTAAATGGGAGCAGCTAAAATCAGGATACCAGTCATCAGATTTAAGCTGATCTGCCCCATCAAAAACTGAGGTTAACTTAAATATCTCATCTAAGACTTTTGAACTGTCTTTCCTTCTCTGTCGTCTTTATCTTACACCCTCTTTTATGAATGTATAATGGGACGGACTTAAACGTTAAGCAAAGTTTTTCATGTTTTGAAATTCTTATATCAGAGTTTCCTCTCATAGGTTTTTGTGTAGGCAGCTTTCAGAGAGCATAATACAGTGGTCTCTTATTAAATTGCACTAATTTGTTAGCTAGACCAATGGGGCTGCTCATGTAGGCAGGGCCAGAGTTCCTACTTATCCCTGCAAGTGTTGTGTAGGGTTTTGGTTTTAAGTCTGAACTCTGGTGCTATAAGGTCAGCATGTCTCTTCTTTGACTCAAGCACTGACCACTATTCATTTCCCCCATGGCTTGAACCAATGTTTCCATTCAATCTGTTCTCTCTGAGGACATTTAGAATCAGACTCCTGCCACCTCTTGAAACCTCAACTGTCTTCCTTGATATTTTGTCTTCCCTTTTTTTCACCCTATCTGAATTTCATCCGGTCTTCTATATGTTGCAGCCGCACACGAGCACCTGTTATGTAAAGGGTAATTATGCCGCTATTTTTGATGTGGTTCATTTGTCATTTTAACATTATTACAGGTTATTACCTCAGACATTTCTGCCATATTTTTCCATTATTGAGATGTTTGGTAGCCATTTTGTGCTGATTCGTTACTGCAATAGCCTTCACTGGTCATAAAAATCCAAATTTTCAATAATGAAAAAATACATGAAGGAATTCTAAGGTATTAACTCTTTAAACGCAAGAGTGGCAGAATCCACATGTCAAAAACGGCACTGTCGTCCATTAGAGACTGGGATCAACTTAAAAGTTGAGCACCGGGTTTTATTTAACCCCCCCACCCCTAACCCCCAAGAATTTCTAGAGAATTTTATATCCTACCAGTTGCTACCGAGATTAAGCAGACTAAACCAAACATTTGGAAATTGTAAGTAAGAAATTAATGGTATTTCCTAAACCAGTGTGCACTTTGCATGTTAGTAGCTAACAGAGCAAATTAGCCATCAACACAGTACCTTATAAAGGATGTTTGGTACTTAATGGGACACTAGGGACTGACAGGTTTTTGATTTATATGAGTATTTTGCACTCTGTCCTTAAGTGTTTGTTTTTTTTTGGTTACTTTCGTACATAGATGTTCTTTTCATGTCTGGCAACTAGTTGTTCTTTTAGCAATACTGGATAGATAATGCCTTAATGATGCTAGATATACAGAGAAATCATAGCCCAAAGGCTTATTCTCTTGTCATCTTACTTTGATAGTGTTTTTATACTGGGTACCTGGAGGACTTAGTAAAGTCAAAGCACTCTTCCTAAACCCATTTATACTTTTGATAGGTAACAATGATAATTTCAACAGTTGAAACGTGTGAATAACTGTAGTGATAACGAAAGTGTCAAATCATTTTGTATTGTAATTTTGTCTTCAGATGCAATGTTCTTTTGTTGTTTGTACTGAGAAACAAGGATTTATTGAACATCTTACAGTAAAGCCTGCACAGTGGTGTCATAGGAGATATTTTAAGCAGTTATTTCAACTGAAGACAGCTAAGATGGAAACTATATTAAAGTGCTGTCACAACAGTGTGTATTTAATAGTGTAGCTGTTATCAGCTCTGGTAAGACAATGAATTGCCAATGTTGCAGCATCATGTCGGTCTTTACTGCTGGGCTATGTTGAAGCCCAAGTTCAGAACACAAGCCAACTCCTAGACTATAATAAGCTTCCCTTTCCTTCCTATCCACTTTACAATGTAGTGCTTCTGTCAAGCTCTTTTACTAACCAAGGCCACTCACAAATATATCTCTGACTCTCAAGGTAAGGGAGTATTTTATCACATTTTCTCCTGTGTTCCTTAACAATGGTCTTAGGCCTTTTCAAGTATTTTCTCCTTTCTGTTTGCAATCTCAAACATAATCTCCCATACATGTGATATCTGAGTCCTAGATTGTTCTGTTAGTAGTTAATGTAGGTGTCAGTAAGAAACTTCAAGCAACTTATTAGTTGGTGAAAAATACTGTAGCAATGACTAAAGGAGAATGTTTATTATGTTGATAACTCATGAGCCTTGACATGACTCCTAGTTGGAGGTCTTCAATTTACCAAGTATGTCCTAATGAGTCACCTCATAACTGAGGCAAAATCCAGGCAAGACCATGTCTAAGAGATTGACTGAGATAGTGCTGCGAAGGATTTTTGAAGGGTTTCTTTTTCATGTTGCACTGGGGCGTTTTGGGCCCAATTGTAAATTGTTTTTTAGTACCTTTATAAAATTTTGTTGGAATACAAGTTGTATACTTTAATATGTTTGTGTAAAAACACATTCATTCTTTTAAGCTTTGAAGTTTGGGTAACCATCCATGTTATGAATGTTGTACTGTGTATCTTTTATGTATTACAACATGTTTAAGCACCTGGCTCTGAATGATGTTTGATGGAGAACGAGTTACCTATTGGGATATGAATTGCATGAAATGCAGTGATGTCTCTCAAATCTATTGCTAAATACCAAGTAATAACTATGCATAGGTTTTAAATGCATTGTTCCCTGAAAAAAAGAAATTAAATGAAATGAGCACTGAATTTTAAGGACAAGCACGTTGTCGTTGTACAGTGTATTTGAGAGAATTGATCAAAAAGAATTTGACAATATTCAGATTAAATGCCCTGTAAAGTATTTTGATATTTTTGTGTGTAAAATTAAAAGGACGGATTAAGACAATAGAACTCATTTTGTCAATAAATGTATTTTACTGAGTTGTTTTACATTTTCTCTTGGGTTTTGAATGACTGAAAAATCCTATGCCAATACATGCTGTTCTTGAAAAGGAGGGATCTTGAAAATCAATTCAACACTAGTCAAAACTACAGAAAAGAGACCATCTTTTGTGTAGGCCATTAAAAAGTTTGATTTGTATTGTTTTTCTTCAGTAATAACCACTCAAAAACAAAAATAAGTTACTTTTGTTATCACTCCCTCTAAAGACTGAAGTTGAATTATCCTGCAGAAAAGTGTACTCTGTGGGTGGAAGTATTCCCACTACTTTGAATTAGTCCACAAAGTGATGACAAGAACATTGAACCTTGGTCGTTCACAGCTGAGGTTATTGAACTATCCCGATTTTCTAACGCATTTATGTTTCTGCAGTTCTACGTCAGTCAACCGTATTGAGATGAAAACAATGAGGTTTTATAGAAGAAGGGGATGAAGCTCAAGGCCCCTACAGCATAAACATCCGTTACGACTCAGATTCACAGACGAAATGGTTTAATCGCTAAAATTTAGTCGTGGCGTTATTTTGAAACAAAATATTAATCCGTTACTTTTTTGAGTACCGAGTAGTGACTCGACTGGAGCCGCCCACTCCAGTCAGTACTAGAGTACCGACTAGGCCGACCTACTGAGGAGACGCCCCCTGGTCGTATTGTTTACATTCATCAACCAATCCTATACATGTAGTGTGTAGAAAATCTTGTTAGTGGCCATATTGGAACTTTTGGAACTAGTTCATCCAACTCGTAAACTAGCGAAACCGGAGCGGCCCTTGTGATTGTCTATTAAATATATATACTTCCGTTGAATCCTTGAGAGACTATCTAAATCCGGTTTCACCACTGAAACCCAGCTGCAGAATGAGCTCAGGCCTGAGAGTTGTGGTGCGTAAAGCGTGCGTGGAAACTTTAAGACAACCTCGTCTTTTATCTTTTTCCACTTCTATGGTAAGCACAGAGCACCATAACAGCCTTGTTATTCTTAGTGAGGAGTTGGTGTTGAGTAGATTTTATTATCAGTAGTAGTAATTGGTTTTATTGATGTTGCATTGGAGGGTTTAAACACTATTTCACATCCAGGATAACTAAGATTTGAAGTCTGGTGTCCTTACGGGTTTCTTTTTTTTCTGTTCAAAGAAACCCTGACATACCATCACTCATTCAGTGAGTGGACACACCCTTCATTCACCTCTGCTCAGGTGACCATGAAGCATGCAAGACAACCACTAGACGTAGCCACTTGGTCTTTTGTCTGGATGGTTTTTGTTTTATGTTCGGTTTGTGCTGTAATTCTGTATTTTTGTATTCTCTAATGATTTTCTAAAGATTTAGTAAAATTTACTAAAACGAGCGCACGTTCTAGAAAAAAAATAATGATTTGACCACTCAGGGGCTCCGTACTAAAACGAGCGCACATGTTACTAAAACGAGCGCACGATTTAGTAAAACGTAAAAGACAGCAAGTTTTGAGAAATAATCAAGAAAATCATAAGAGAATACAAAAATACAGAATTACAGCACAAACATAAAAGAAAAAAACACCCAGACACAGCGAATGCTTAATTAACCTTGGTTTAATACTTTTAATACTTTTTTTAATACTTTAATTTAATGTGCGTTTTTAGTAAAACGAGCGCACGTTCTAGAAAAAAAAATATGATGTGACCACTCAGGGGCTCCGTAGTCTTTATTGTTATCAGTGTCTGTTAAAAGTGCATTTGTCCTTCAACCATCACCTCATGCATGGCATTTGCTGGCCCAACCAAATGAAATGTGTCTTTCAGGTGCAGTGCTGCCTCCAGTCCACACAGCCTGTAGTGGCTGCTAGGCTGCCTCACAGGATAAAGGTGTCTGCTGGTAAACGCTATGCCTGGTGTGCTTGTGGACACAGCAAGAAACAGGTTAGTATGTGCAAGAGACTGGGTTTCAGACGCATGGCTCACATAGGTTTCAAATTAGGGCTGCACTAAGCAATTCAGCACTTTGGTGTCCCCAAGTGGCAGCTAGAGATAGGTTTTTGAATTTTGAAAGTTTGATTCCCCTATCAGTAAATTGCACACCTCTGAACTAAAATTCTTCTTTATAGTGGCTGGTAGGGGTGGAGATAGTAACAAAGTTATTTTCGCAAGAAGAAGATTATTTTTTATATTAAAGCACAGAAAATATACTTTTTTTCCCCTTACCTTGAGAAAGATTTTGAGATTGTTTTCCCATGAAATTCAACAGGTTTTGGTGTCATTAACGAAAGCATGGCATTTCTCTTTATACTATTATCAAAGTGTGCGTGTGTGTCTGAACTATCCCTGTGAGCACATAGATTGTTGATGCATGAATAGCTGCAAGAAAAATGTTTTTAGGGGTTTACTAGAATGTTTGGATGTTTAAATCCCTGGGTGTATTTAAATCCTTCACAGTCTGCCCCCCGATGTTGCAAGTTAAAAGATGATAAAGGGAAATATGCAAGGAAAGAAATAAGGAGAGTCTGAACCAGTCCTGGCTCAAATAGTAGTTCCAAATAATCCATTTCCTGTTTGGCAAGAGTTTTCACACCAGAATACTTCATATAATGTAAGGTGATGTAGGTCAGTCATAGGGAAGTATATCAAAACTGACTGATACTTTCCTCCTTTGATTCTTTGAACTTTTGTGGCAATGAATACATTGTCCTATATGATCAACCTCACCCAAATCTGATCTGGACATCATTTTAATGTCTGTTTCTGTATACCTTTTCTTCCTGTCAGCCTTTCTGCGATGGTGCTCACAGGACAAAAGCACCAACCATCTCTCCGCTACGCTTCATCCCTGACAAAGACAGGACAGTCATGCTGTGTGCCTGTAAACAAACAAAAAATGCGCCGTACTGTGATGGCACACATTTTAAAGTCCTCTTCCGAGATTTAGTGAAGTCAGTGAAAAATGTGTTTAAATGAACAACATTCAAGATGTCTACCTTACAAATTCAAGGAGAATGCATGGTTATAGAGAAACTGAGTTGTGAAACTGAAATAAAAGACTTCAAAGGTTATCTTGTCTCGACAAAAGTATTGAAAGTACAGAGGACAGTATGATGATTTAGATTTCGTGTCCACAAGAATTAGTCCCATAAATGCTATTAAAAGACAGTCATGACCTTTGACATTTTAAAAAAACAAAATGTAGTTACTGCAGCTTGCCTTTTTGGGCATATGTAACGTGTAAAGATGCCCTACATTATTGTATCCACTTCATACTTGTTGATAAGCTATAATTTCAATTTTCGATGTGTCATTGTCAATGTTATTATAATGATATAATGTTATTATATCACAAGTTCTCATACAATTGTGTAATTTATTAAAATGCTTTAAAAAAACAAAACAAAAAACAATGTCGCATTGTGTTCAAAACAGGGCTGGAAAGACAGTTGCCTTGTAGGTCTATGTTGAATTTATAGCCTTTGTCAACTTAGATTAAAAAAAAAATTTAAACCAGTGCCTACGCATTTTCTCTCTCTTACCAAACGCGAACGATATCCGCCTCAGGATAGGTTCAGTTTGATCACATGACACATACGGAAGTGATTTACATGACATTGGTCACCTGTTAAATCTTCTACATAACCTCCTTGATCTTGATTCCCCTGAACACTGCACTTGTATTGCTGAATAGTGTATTGGGATATTTTAGTGTCTGTTACCTAATTCCTTGTTGTTCACCACGGATTGTTCTTGCTCTACTCGCGAGTGGAGCAAGGGCATTTGACAACGCGCGCACAGCGTGGGAACCATGATCACAATAGTGACTAAATTAGACCGCAAATGGAGTACTTCGATTTTGAACCAACTTTGGATAACATCTACGTCAGCCTCAAAGGTAAGAATGTTGTGCAAGTCTAATATGTCTGACGTTCATTCGTGAATTTTTAGTCAATATTGGTAGCGTGACTTTCATACGCCTGCAATACTGATAATTTGGACTCAAATGGGACTGTACCCACAGGTCCAACACTCCACCCTTCCCCCAGAACCTGTCATTGCCTCCAAGACACCTTTTAAAGTGGAGCTGATTGGTGGAAAGCGCTACTCATGGTGCACTTGTGGACACAGCAATAAACAGGTATGACCACAGCCAAAATCATCTTTTATCACTCTTTCTACACACACGCACTATCATTTAAAGCTTATCCTCTGAACTGCTCTATCTTTGTCTTCCAGCCTTTCTGTGATGGATCGCACAAGACAAAAGCCCCAGGCCTGTTTCCCCTCCGCTTCGTCCCTGAGAAAGACACCACAGTCTGGTTGTGTGGCTGCAAGTACACCAGTAACCCACCTTACTGTGACGGCACACACAAGCAGGACTTCATTGCGTGTGCCCAACTACATGAGCCAAGACTACATGAGCAAAATGACTCTTGAACAGGGAGACTCAGTGGCAGATGGTCTAACTCGGACGGCTGGAGGCAGAGGTGTCCGAAGACTTGGGTTGTGCATGCATTTTGAGATGTCTTGAACCAACTAAGATTTAAAGTTGCCATCAGAGCCATAAATTTAAGATCAATATACTGCAAAAATGACCATATCATGTGTTAAAGTGTTATTTTCAGAGGCTTCAGTGTTTGAAACGATAAAGAGAGAATGGAGATGATACGCAACCATGGGTTAAAGGACTACACTGACTTTTTGGGAAATTGGCTCGTTGGTCAATTTACCTTTTGACAGTGTATGAGTCTGTGTCTGGTAGAGGTCTCTGTTCTGTGCACATGTTAACGTGTCAGCATACAGTACGTTAAGGGCCTGTAGGTGACTAGCATTATCTACCATAACACAGACCTTTTAGTAATCCAGAGTTGGTGCTGCCAATCATCCCGTCACATAAAGGGTAAATTGACCAACAGGCCAATTTCCCAGTCGGTGTAATCCTTTAAGAGCTAGCCCTGAATCCAGCCGTTCTCGTATGGGAGAGTGTCACATCAAGATCCATGCCAAAACCTATTTTGCACAGACTCAAATATTTGCTGTCATATGCTCTCCCAAACAGAGCACATCTGTTATTTGGTGTTGTTTAAGTTTGTGTTTCTGCTATTGAGTTTGAAAGCTCAGACATTCTTGATTTGATGTATTAAATGTGAGACGCACAAAAAATAGGAAATCTCAGGTTGGTTCTCTATTGTGAAATTGTGTGGAAAGATGAGTGTTTTCTTTGTATACTGTACCACAAATTATGAGGCAAATAAGACAAAGTGGGGGTTTTTTAAATCACACAGAAGTGCCTCATCCCTTTCATTGTGAAGCCACTGTACGTTTTAGTATTGAAACTCCAGTGTTTTGACTGTACAACAACATGCTTTATGACCTGCTAAAATCAGAACAGGACACTTAGGTCAAAACCTAGTAAGTAAACATTTTATTGACCTAAAACATGCACATATGGCTGATTAAAAAAGTATCACTGTATGTTCGAAAGAAACAAAAGGAATGTTGAAATTTATGGAAATACAACATACATGGTCAAATATTCAAATCCCTTTTTGAGTTCCTTGTCGGCCATAAGAACAAGTATATGGTGTATTCAGACAAACATCTGTTTTTCAACATGGTAGTGCTTGGAGTTTTCTAAATATAAATGCTTCTCCAATTGTAAAGTACTCGTTGGTTTGGTTTGGATCCTGGTCTGAATTTGAGAAAGTGCATCAATATTTTTATGCAATGTAATCCTCAATGATATGTGGGGCCTATAGTACCAAACGAGCAGTTGATTATACTGGACACTTACACAGTAATTATTACATAACTGTCAAAAGGCAGGGTTTAGATATTTTTTTTACATCCAACTTGCTGTGATTTGCACCGCAATGCCATTCAGCATTTTGTCTAAAACTCAAATCAATGTTGATGAACTATGGGAATGAAACGGACCTACTGCATTTACAATACAAAACAATTACAATATCTTGTATAAAAGATAGTTTATACATATGTATGCACACATGCTCACATTTGATACATACTGTACAGTTTGTATGTGTGCATTGTTCTAGTCTAACACACATAACCACACGCACACATACAAGTGTCTATTTGGCTGCACTTTTCAGTCTTTCTGCTGAAAGATAACCGTTATCTGCCTCCCGTTTCTCCAGGAAGAAAGCTTAAGCTTGTCTCTTCTTTTCGCTCTGTAGACAGGGGACTCTGAAAACGGGAGCAATTCAAACACTGTCCTCCCTGCTGCTCTATATACAGTTAGGTCGGAGGAGGCAAACCGCTTTTGTCACCTCCCCTCGCCTCCTCTTTGCCAGCCCCAGAGCTCGTGCCGTTGACAGTCACCTTCCGAGCATTAGCGCCCGGTTTGGAGGCCTGAGAATGTCGCTGAGTGTTGTTGGGCACGGAGGTACCATTAGAGCTTTGGATGGCGGGGGAGATGTTGTGAGAAGCAGGGCTGGACAGTGAGGAGGCTCTAGGAGGCTGGGCTGCAGCGGGACTGTGGACTTTGTCGCTTTGGGAGTCGCTCTCTGAGGTGGGGCTGGTGTTGACGCCGTCAGAGTGGCCCTGGGCGGCAGACTGGGACGCCCTCCTGCGCTTCCGGGTGGGTTTGACCAAGTACTGCAGGGGGATGGGTCCAGTCTGCAAAGAGGTACACAGATAATTTGGACTGGTAATAGGAACTTTTTGATAATCTATCAATATGTTGGCAGTTTGCCCGCTGAAACAAACTGAAACAAGCTATAGGCTATGTCTTCATACTCTGTAAGAGGCAAACCTAGGACATCACAGGTACACACATGGTATGCGCCTCAGACATATGAGCCACCAAGATTTCTTTTAATATTAGATTTCCTGTGCAACTGTTGTATGGGATTTCTATATATAGACCACTGAGGCATTTATTTGGAATTCAAGTGCATGCACAGTATATATTTTGTCAATTTATTCTAAATGATCACAATTACCTCCATGACTCTTTGTAACTTTGGAAAAATGAAGTGAGAGTAATACTGATGGGAGGATAGTTGATCCTCTGGTTGCTCAAGCCAAACATGCAACAGCAAACCACCAAATCTTCCAAAGACACCTATGATTTACACCACCACACTCTACATCCTTTCCCCATTTCAAGACAACTTTTAAGGTATTTGAAGGTATCACATCTTATTGTGAGGAAATTGAGCTAGTTATTGGAAATAGAAGAGTCATAATTCAGGTTTGGGAAATGTTTGTGTTCCATAGTAAACAGTATGAAAGCTGCCACTCACTCGTCTCCACTCATAGAAGTACGCAATATCCATTAGTGTGTAATAGTCCTTCAAGGGCTCGTCTCCATACAACACCTCCACCTGTATGACAGAGGAACACCATTAAAGCAACATGACTGGAAAAGAGGCCTCTGCAAACTCATCACTTTAACGTTAATATTTCATTTCAACCATGCTATCACACTGCCTTCAATGTTTTGTTCTTCAATGAAAGTTTACTTCATATCTTCTGCAGATATTGTATGCATTTTATTTGTTGATGATAGCTGATATTTTGGGCAGATATTCAATATCTTTAAATTTAATCCATTTCATGCCAAAAAGATGGAATGAAGTTCTTTTAGGTGGGTGAGCAGCCCCCTAAGGCAGGCTGAGGCAGGTTTTACAGACTGCCACAGCTGAAGCTGTTGAGTAAAATCCTGTCTTCACCTCCATAATATGAGCAGGGGATGACATTGACAGGCCGGTATCCAATGTTTACTAGAAGGCCAATATCGGCCCGATATCAGCAAACCAATATCTGTGTCACCCTAGTTCCAATGACAATGTATGTCACTATAATAAAAAATACTACCAATACTACCATCACTGGGACAACATCGCAATACTAAAGTATAATTTTCATCAAGAATAACATTTGCCTGAACAGTTTGTTTCGACATGTTTGAGTCGCAGGATCTTTTTGTACAATTCTGCACATAGCTTGCAACAATATGAATTCATTATAGCAAGAGTTATCGCTGCATAAGGGTGCCATTCGGTGAATCTGTGCCTCTTTAGATTACCCGATAGCTGCTGGGAATATCCATCTTGCTTCGAAGGAACTTTGCTAAGTGCATGACGGACATGGCTGCTGGGCACTGAAGGAATCGTTTGCCATTGGACTGAAAACAAGGAAAAGAGCAGTGAGGAGACACAAATCCTGAGTAAGGACAGGAACACCACAATAAACAGCTAAAGTGTGCGTGTGTGTGTGTGTGTGTGTGTGTGTGTGTGTGTTTCAAGTACCGCTTTACCAATCTTTCCTTCTAAACTGAGATAAGGCTTTACCTTGTCTCCATCCAAGTCTGAATGTTGTCTTTCATTATTTCTGTTGGTGAAAAAAGAGAAAATAATGGTTGTTACACAATAATTCACCTCATTCCACAACATACAGAAAAACCATGGAAGTTAAATAAATAATACGGAAAACTGTGGATGCCACTGGCAGTTTATAATCTTTACTGTCAAGGACATGTCTCAATCCAGCAACATTGGCCACAACTTTACTTTTGATTTCAGCTAAAAACACACAAAATGTGACTTCTTAAAAAGTAATGAAATTCACGTTTCAGCCTCCGTCCAACAGATACTTTTGAAAAATGCCACTTGAGTGGAGGAGAGCGTGGGAAGAAGGGGATGTGTGTGTAACACCGAGCGGGTGGTGCGCACCTCTGACATGCATTTGATCATATTGGAGATTAGTCTACTAGCTAGCTAACATTACACAACAGAGTGACGCAGAATTTCAGGGCACTTTCGCAACGGAGAGTTGTGAGGTGGAAGATTTCTCTCCTCAATGTCACCACCCATCGCCAGTCGGAGGCTAAATTTCTGTCCCCTCAGTGCATACTACCCCTAAATGTACATTATATTTAGATCGGGGTGGAGTCAGTAGTGCAGAAATTTTCCACCGAAGACATAACCAAGTCCTGAGGTATCTAGCAGCAGCTATTGAGAGACAGCAGGTAGAAATCAACTCATCAGCTGACAGGAAGAAAGATAGTACAATTAGTATTGTCTGTGAGGGACTACAAGGAAAGAGTCACTGGGCAGGCATGTTGTAGGCCAGCTAAGGGTGGGTAGAGATTGGCAAATAGCAGTAGATTTGGGGGGGAAACTGATAATCCCACAGGAAATAACCTTAGGCTGGACATGGTGTTGTGGTCAGAGACACAACGGATAGTGTATTTTGTTGAGCTTACAGTGCCATGTGAGGACGCAGTAGATAAGGCCTATGAAAGGAAAGTATACTGAGTTGGTAGCAGCGGTGGAGCAACGTGGTTGGAAACCAAGACTATGCCCTGTGGAGGTTGGATGCAAGGTTTTGTAGCCAAGTCCCCTTGAAGACTACTAGGTAGGCGGTGCTTAAAGCAGGCAGTGAAGGATATGTCTGAAGCGGCAATGGCTGCTAGCCATTGGATCTGGCAGAAAAGGAATTACACTGACTGGGGGCCCAAAGCACCTAGTGTAGGTATTCTTGAGTCTTATAGGGTCTGAACCACTTGACTCAAGCATGCTTGTGCTTTTTTTCTTAGAAGTACATGTGCTGGTACACTGATTTCTTAGCAGCTAGAAATGTTGGCTTGTTCGCTCGTTTGTTTGCAGGTAGCGTAGTTGCTGGTATATTGATTCTTTTGACTGTTGATATGTTGGCTTGTTAGCCATAGTTGTTGTTGTAGCATGCTAGCTGATGTTGGTTGCTAGTCGATATCTCATGACTAAGACTTTTGAAATTTGGAAATATATAAATATTGTATGATTAGACGGGGGGCAACATAGGATTTAGCCGAACTGATCTGTGACTCACTGTTCTCAGCAACTGTTATGATTGCCGTCTGTTGTGAAGAGCGGCAGGCACTCAAGGGTTAAGCTGGGCTCGGCCATGAACCCCGCCTCCACCAACCTTGATTGCTGGCCCTTTAAAAGGGTGACAATCCACCACTCCTCCCTTTGTCTGCAGCAACATACCATGATTTGTTTGAGAGTTTATGTTGATTGCGTGAATCATGTAAGTTATCCTATTATTTCACACCTCTCTGATAAGGTTTTGAGTAGTGGCTTATTTCTTTGGTTCACTAATAATTATATGGTTGGTTTCTTTATAATTATATATCGAGATTGCTCCCTGAAAACCAGTTAACCAGATCCTATCATCTCTATGCTCATTGTGCCTGACTGCACACCCATTGGGCCTTATTCACATTTCGTTCTACGAACGTTTCTATGAACATAGTCGGATTCAACATTTTGTTTGTATCTGAATTTATTTGTTTGGTACGATCAAATCCTACGAGTGCTTGGAAACATGAGGAAATGTGTTTGTGTGTTTGGAAACATGCGGGAAGGCTCTTAGAACGGCTTATTCTTTATGCACAGTAGTGCCAAACAACAACAAGATGTTTCAGTAGCCTTGTAGAAATAAAGACCTAATAGGCTGAAATGGCGTATTTGCTGAACTGAACACAAGGTTATCCAACTTGTAATGGGTTGATCACATGGACTGGACGCCTTAAAAATACAATTACAGTCCTACCATCTGATGAAGATGCAGCCTGGATTTGATCTGTGTCCAACTCCAATGCCGACTGGATACCCGACAGTGAGGTCTCTCCTATTATTGATCGATCCTCTGATCCATGTCAGATAGCGGCTCAGTGCGCTGCCGTCCTCCTATGGCTGATAATACGCGTCTACTTCTCGTTATTCTTTTTTGCAATCGAGTTTCATGCCAAACTGTTTCTTTTTTTTTTATCCAGCAACAGCGTGTGTGTGTTTCTGCTGAAACAGCATTGACAGCGTTAATCATTTCTTGCTTTACTTTTATCAGTTCTTGTGACTCCACTGCTGATGCTTCTGAAAACTCCGTTGTTTTTTT
>CABFOQ010045273.1:0-17002 GCA_900660455.1 Gephyroberyx darwinii | reverse complement strand
ACACTGCAAAAATCGTTCAGGAATGGTTTGAAACATGACAAAGAGTTCAAGGTGTTGACTTCCTCCAGATTCCCCAGATCTCAATCTGATCGAGCATCTGTGGGATGTGCTGGAAAAACAAGTCCGATCCATGGAGGCCGCACCTCAAACCTTACAGGACTTAAAGGATCTGCTGCTAATGTCTTGGTGCCAGATACCACAGGACACCTTCAGAGGTCTTGTGGAGTCCAGGCCTCGAACGGTCAGAGCTGTTTTGGCAGCATGAGGGGGACCTACACAATATTAGGCAGGTGGTTTTAATGTTGTGGCTGATCGGTGTATAAACATTATGTATCTTCATTCAATTAATGTGGAAGGATACCTCTACTCTGGACCAGAATTGAAGAGTTTTGTTCCAAAATGAAATATCTATATCTAATTTCTACATAATTAGCTCTCTTGAGCCATTTACTGAGGGGTTTTTTTTCAGCAATATTAAGCAATGAAGGTACTGATGTTTTCCTAAAATGGGCATAGATATAAAATGGAAATATATCTGGAAATGATATCCTGTAATTTCCAATTAGTGCAGATGAAATAAAAAGGAGGTCATAAGCTGCTTGACATCTCTTTTAGTACTGTTTACTAGTCTATAATAGTGTTATCAGTGGTGTTGCTAGTTTTGCTCTATTAAGCACAGAAATATTAGTACTGATAGGCATGCTGTCAAGAGTTCGGCAATAAATGGTATAACCACACGATAGATACTGTGCATTAAAAATGGAAATAGGATAGGATGGATGCTGTTGATAACAAACAGGCCCAATATACACACATGATGAATGATTTATGGTGCAATATGTTGCAGTTTGAAAACCAGCTAATATTGTTCTCCTGGGTGTCTGCTAATGTTCTCTCTGTCTCACCTCATAAATAGACACATTAACATTTCTCACTTCTGTTCAAACCCCTCTCACTTGAAACATTACTTTTGCATTTTGCAATGATCTATTGTTATGGTGCTTCTGTGATGTGTGTAACATCTTAAATAATGGAAAACTCTCCATCCTCTCTGCCTCTGTGATGTTGCAGCTCAATATCTGGTACCGCCACAAGGGCTGTGCTCAATAAAACATTTCTAGGGGGTCAATATAAGCACATATAGAAGTTGTCTCTAGGGTCATCATGTCATCATGTTTCCACTCTGGCAATAAGTTTCCTCAGGGTGTGTGTGTGTGTGTGTGTGTTGCCAGCCATCTCTCCACCACTTTACTGGTTTGTCACTAGTCTTGGGAGTGCTCCAAAGGCACAGCTACCTAATCATTCCACAGTGGATCTGACACGCTAACAGGTGGCTGGTCTCCCCGGCTCCCCAGAGACTGACCAGAGCCAGAGAGAGGGTGGAGCAAGAGACACAGATCTCATCATAACCCTTAGCCAAGATGCATTGATTGAAAACATGTTCTCATTTGCAGCAACAATCAGTCATGCAAACAGAGCAGGCAGTGGCTTCCCTGCATCTCATGTTAAGGGATGTCCCTGTGTTCCAGTCAGTATGCGGCACGCAGAACTATGCAATATTTCACCCTGAGGTTAAAGACAATGGGATAAATAATACTTGGTATATATGTATGCAGCATACTTGCAGCCATCAGAGACAGCAGCCATTTTATTTTATCAGTCACAACAACAAGCCCTTTGGCATTTTGGGATGGGCATTTTGGGATAGAGTGCTCATTCAGTGACAAAGTGACGCTAATCTCTATCCATTTTTCATTGTGATAGCAACAAGTATACACCTTGCTCCAGGGAACGACTGAGGGCAGGAAAAGGAAATGTTGGAGAAAGGAAGACAAAAAAAGGAGACATGGAGGGAGGTAGATGTGGGTGGCACACTAATGTCAAACATCAGGCATTTTCACAGAGATGGGCTGATCTATAGCACGTGCCACAGTAACAGCTGCTGAGATGCCAGAAGCATACAAGTGGAATAAATATATTAGCCTGGTTAGCAATTGAATAGCATCCATCTAGAAGTTTGTGTCCATATGAGTGTGTGTGTGTGTGTGAGTGAGCGTGCATGTGTGTGAGTGTGTGTAAATGAGCCCATGCACGCCTGTATGTGTGACTGTCACGCTCCATGGTTGGGCTTCAGGCCCTGGCTGCTACCAGTGTGTGGCACGATAAATGGAAGGGAGGCCTAACCAGCCATGGCAATGGCTGGCTCGGAGTCACTGTGTGTATGTATTGTTGCTAACCGTATCAGACACTGCTGCATTACAATGCATTAACCACAGAGCTTGGATGATAGAATGGGTATTTTTGTTAAACTCAATAGTCTTGAAAGGTCAATTGGCTAGTATTCAATGCTCATTTCCACAACAATGTTATCAACCAGTCAATGGTTGCAGCCATTTTTACGTGTAGAACAGGAAACCACAAAGGTGTGTCAAAGGTGTCAAAGTGCTTTTTCTTTCCCGTCTAATCCTGTCGCATTACAAATGTGCTGCATCGGAGCCCAGTGTTTCTCCTCCATACACCCACTGGCCAAATCCCACCCAGCACAACAACATATTCGGTTTTGCTCTATACACACTCAAGCTCACAGCAGTTTCCAGGGGGTTTTCCTCTCTCTCACGCAGCAAAAAACACACACAGAAAGAAATTGCTTCACCGCTAGGTCGATGGGCTATGGAGGGTATTCAGTCTTGTAAATTGCCTTGAGTGTACAAACAAATGAAGCTAATTATTGATTAAGTAGAAGATAACTTATCACAGTTCTTATTCATTTGATCCTCATTAATCCTTCTTAATCGCGTTGTGATAATGTGTCTCTCTTCATACAATGGACTGAACAATAATACAGACCATTAGCATCCCTCTCTGACTGAAAGCATCTCAGATCGTTAGTGAGGATCTCATCAAATGATCATTTTGGTTTACAGAGTTTTCATATGTGTTGGGAGAAATCAAATATCAATCAAATATTTCAATATTGACTGAAGTATTCCCTAATAAATTTGCCTTTTTGGTTGTTTTTGGATCTTGACTTGCTTTCACACCTGACCCTAGGAATAGGGGCTGGATTGCCAGTGTAGCCACCCTGATAAATAATAGATATGTTGGTCTGGTAAAGTCATTTTGATGTTTTATGAAGTCAACCCACCAGCAAGTAGGTCCACGGGGTTCCGAGCACATGCTCATCTTCTGATGGTTGTTGAGGGAGTCTGCAGCGTAGTCTCCCTAACGTTAGTGCCACATTGAAGCAAAGCAAATATTGAGCTTTTCAAACTCCTTTAAATTGCACCCCAGTCACACATAAAATGAATCCACTGTCTAAAATAGCGTTTGACATGCAGATGTGCAAGAGGAAAAGAGATCTTTAGGTGAAGGTGAGTGAGAGATGAGATAATTTCACTTAATGCTTCAGACAAAATGAGCTGCAGTGGAAACAAATGAAATTACCCCTCCCCACTGGCAGATACTCTCACTTGTTCCAAGAAAAATAATATCCTAAGACTCACTTAAGATCCTAACAACAAGAGTAAGATCTGTGATCCCATGATACAAAGTACCATCTGTGTCATTATCAGTTAGTTTGTGCTCTCAGTACTGTATGATTCACTAAATTTGGCCTGTAAGACAAAAGAGTTTCCAAATAGGCTGATGCCAAATAAAACTCCTCCCTGTAGATAGAGAGGACCGTCCTGTGGAGGAAAACCAATAGACAGGCCTTGAAAAATGTATTAGTTGCTACTTTCTCCGGAAGGTAATATTGTTTCACCTGAGGTATGAGGCTGTTGGATGGGGGAAATCGATAGTGGGCTGCTGTGTTTGTGCTCCAAACTCCAGGGTAACAGGCCAACATTATTGATGGGACTATTTGGAGCTTGGTGATGTTTGCCTTTATCATGTGTCATTCGCTGCTGCTGCTGCGGTCTAATTTTACTGCTCTATAAAATAGGAGGCCATCGAATGGGACCTGTGGGAACAAACATCCAATGTGCGAAGTGTGTTATACTACAACAGATGTCCTTATTTCCTGTGTTCCCAGAATAGTTTTAATACTGACACACATGTATCCATACCTCTAGAGGTTCCATCACAGATGCCCAGGGATCCATAAGGGAACTGCAGGGTCTTCTGTTGAAAGTCAACCACTCTATAATGCCACTGTCCCATAGCACATGACCATATCTGTGTGGGGGGGTGGGGGGTTGATAGGGTTATTTATCAATACCACTGACACATTCTGGCCCGTACATTGGAACTATTGAAACTTGCTGAAGGGCACCCTATTGTTGAGTAAGGGGCGCCCCAGTTTAAATGGGTGCTCAAACCAGCAACCTTCCAGCCACAAAGTCACCTCTAACCTGTCATATACTGCTGCAGCAACACTAAAAAGGTGTAAGCAACGTGAAATGCAGTTGTATTTTGTGTTAAGATGTGGTTAGAAAATTCTAATACACTCATTTTCCACAAGTCAAACTATTCAAGAACATCTGCAAATAGACCCAAAGTTTAAGTGGTCAAATAAATTCTGGACTGTATCTTTAAATAGCAGACTCAACTTTTATTTCAGGCCTTTTTCAGACATATTGGATGAAATTCAGTTTTGTTCATGATATTAACATTTTAGGGTGTGAAAAAGGAAGTTCCTAGGAAGTAATTACCTATAACAGGGTTTCTGCAGGTTCCACTGGAAGACAAATTTTGCAACAAAAATGAATGCAAAAAACCCCAACAGTAGTATTTGACAGTATTTGACTGCCGCTTTGTATTTTTCACTCTGCATATGCAATTCCAAAGCTTCAAACTAATCGCTGCAGGAAAGTTGCGAGTGTGCCTCCGCTCTACTGCCAAAAAACAAATCCGTTCCTTAAACCATTGAAGTACATCACTATACATTTTGCACCAAAGGAAATATAACTAAAGTAACTTAGTCGACATCACCGGTCAAATTTTTAAGACCTCTGAAAAATATTTAAGACTTTACAACAACAAAAAAAGACAATGCAAGACCTTTTAAGGCCTTGAATTTAAGACTTTTTAAGGACCCACAGAACTCTGTCTAAGCATATGAAACCAAAACATCAGTTAGGATCAATATTGATAGAGCAGCTCGCTCTATAAGGGCTTTAAACATTGACAGCTGTGACCATTATATAAATTGAGCAACAAAGTTGATAAATTTGAGTAATGATTTCAATATAAACTCAGAGTCTCCATGTATGGATGCCAGGTATGGTCAACTGTGTGCTTTTGCATCACCTCAGTGAATCAGCATCACTGTCTCAATTTCATCTCATAAAGTAACTATGTGGGATGTGCAGAAATACAAGAGATCCATTTCTTCTATTTTCTACTTTGCATTTCATGTTTATTTACATCCCCCATGCTTACCAATATATATGTAGTACTACAATACAACACACTTTACTAAGGCTCTAAAGAAATAACCTGCTTAAGGTTAACTAGGAGGTGCAACTTATCACAAATGCATCAAAAAGACACTATACCTCAATAATAGGAATTACATGGTGCAAGATAAGATAAATGATAGCAAAATGTTAACATATTACAATGTTGAAAAGGCCACAATTATTCACATAGAAGGAGAAAACAGTTATATGTACAACACCAGGGTCCCAATATCTGGATAAATTAACAAAATTGTAACAATTCATGTAGGCTACATAAAAGTAGGAATCTAATAAATAAGTTATTAGTGGCCTGAAAAGAAAAAAAAGAAAGGGAAAAAAAGAAATTAAAATTCGCCGACATCGACCCTCTTGTCCCGGAACTTGTTCCTGGCCTTGGTCCGAGCCTTGAATGCAGCCGAGTTGTAGAGATGCTGGAGGGGAAAGGAGTAAGAAAGAAAATATAGATAGAAAGTAGAAAAACAGAGAAAAGTTTATGCCACAAACAGTTGCTCATTCGTGTCAAAACAAAACCACCCCAGGAAAATGCCTCAAAAAGTGAGACAAACTGCAGTAAGTATGTTTTAGACCCAAAAGGGAAAGGGAAAAAAAAAAAAAAACACTACTGAACCTGAAGCCAGAGGTTTGAATAACCTCTGCAGGTACACATACCCTTTCAAAGCGAGAGATTTTCATGGCCTTCAATGTGGCTGAATCAACCAGCAGAGGTGGTCCCAGTTCAAACACATCTCGGATGAATTCATTTGCCTGGTGGGAGACAGAAGAAAAAAAAACTTCAGAAAACAACTCTACCAAGGCACAGCACTGTAAGATGTCCCATTGTACCAGACCAGATTCCCAAATGCTGACTCCTTTCCAGGCTGGCTGCTTTTTATTAAGGTTATTTTTTTGTTTTTAGTGCAAGACATTCTGCTGAGTGATCGCCGTATTGGTTTTATGAGCCTTGTAGTCGTGCGTCAGACAGACCCATCTCCACACTCGGGTGCACTTCATTTCAGTGCTGTGTCAGTGCAGGTTAAAGGAGCTCCTGACAGAGCCTCTTACTGAAACAAAAAGTCAAACTTGTGATTCTATTCTCCACACAGCTCGGATGTGATGTAACGGTGTGTGCCAGACAGCAACTTGACACTTACTTTGTCAGGGGTGTCAAATTGCCAGACACAATGAGCGAGGACGATAAGTTAATGGCCTATGACATATGGTGTAGGCGGTGTATTGGAATTAAAATCTGCAGCAGCCTGCCTGGCACAGATAGTCAGCTGTTAATTTAGTTGTTACATATGGTGTCAACTCAAAATCTTGCCTTGAAACGAGGAAAAAAAATACACTGTTGCATGCATTCATACAATTTTAGTGTTCATAGTTCTGTTAGTGTTCATAATGAAGTTCTAAATGGAAACAAGGTGTCAGAATGGCTTGTTCAGTCAAAAACTCTCCCCAGGGTGCGACCCAGGGGCCCCGTAGCTCGCTCGATTTGTTGAAAACACCGAAGTAACACTATCCAGCATTCAATGTTACCTGTAGGTGGTAATTCATCCCAGAGCCCACAAACTCTCTGAAGGCGTCGTATGTCCTCTTCCTCACCCAGCTGTCGATTGTCATGCGTTCTGTACCAAAGCGAATGGTCTCGGACTGGAAGTCGCCCTCCTGGAAGAAAACGCACAGGGAGTGAGAGGTGAGACACATGTCCCAGACCAGAAACGGACTTTCAGCGCTCATGTGTGGTCTAGTGACCTTGCGATAACAGAGAACTTGCGGGCAAAAATCCATAACAACAAAAGGATGTCCTCTCGATATATCCTTGGGCAAGACAGTGAATCTCTAGCCACTCACTTCTAGTTGCTCTGAATATGAGTGTCAGATAAATGCTTAAAATGAAGATGTGCACTTAATAAGACCTCACCTCAACAGCCTTGAGCACATCCCTGAACACAGACCGCTGCTTCCTCTTGTCCGTCTTGGCTCTGTGCTTGTTACAGTCAGTGGCTAGCGCGTTCAGTTTGTCACACAGTGCCTCCCAGTCATCAAACTCAAACTCCTGAGGGGCGGCAAGGAAAGAGATGCTGCATTAATGATCAGATTAAAGGGGATCTGCAACAGATCTGCAACAAACTGGTCATCCAATTCAGTCAAACACATAAATAACTATGTAAACTTTCAATTCAAGAAGGCGATAAAGAAAGAAAAAATTTGAATTAAGAATTTAGTCCCATTTTCAGTCCGAACAGCTGATTAGTCATTGTATTGTCAGAATGACAACATGTGATATTTCAAAATATATGGAAATTCATTCAGTACTGTACAAAGTAAAGGAATCTTAAAGTGCCAAGTGAAATATTGGACAGGCTGGTTAACTGTAAACTTACAGGATCCATGTCTCTGGCCAGTTCAAAGAGCAGGGCGATGGTCTCCCCTGCAGCAATTCTCATGTTGACATCCTCACTCTCCAACAGCCTGGGCAGTTTGGGCAGGTGTCTGCAAGACAACAATGCATACACCACAGTAAATCATAGGGCAACTCTGTCAACTATTGTATCTTGAAGATAAACTTGAGAGCAAAACTGTTGCACAGTGAGTCATTGGGTTCGGATAAAGGCTCAATACTCGTGTAGACACATTCTGTGGCTAGAAGTTGAAATTGGCCGGTCTTACTTGTGCAGGATGTCTTTGAGCTGGCTGGCAGTGCAGATAGTGAGCAGCAATGCCCAGGACAGCAGGGCGTTTGTGTGGAGCTGGGTTGTCTGGGGGCTCAGGGAACGACGGGTACCATCCTCCCTCACACAGGACTGGGTGAAAAAGCTCTCAAAGCACTCCATGGTGGCATGCACATCCTGGAGCAGGCAAAAAATTTAAAAAAGGATTATATTAAACTAAAGCTAATTAGCTTATTTCTTGCCACTGGTATGCACTAATTTGTATTTTTTTTGTACTTTTTGTAATTTTGCTTATTGTATAGTGCTGTGTGCCTCTCTCTTGCTTTGTACACCCTGTGCGGCATAACTGGAATTTCCCCTCAGAGACAATAAAGAGCCATCTAATCTAATCCAAGACTTCCAAGAAGCCAGTGCAAAAGGCTTAAATTAAAGCCTCTGAAGAACAGCCAGCACACTTGAAAGCTAACTTGAACCATCTTTTCTCAGCACTCACAATGAACATGTTTCTTCAATACAACTTTCATGATCAACTAGTGGTGGCGGTTTTAAGTGTCATAAAGACTCGAGTTGCCAGTACTTCTTACATTACAAATGTTCAAGACTGGGTGAGGAGAAATGCCAGATAGTGAATGCCAACATGTAACTGACAAAGCTGGTAAAGCGAGCCAACGTTGCAGATTGAGCTCAAGCTCAGACTTGTTTAACCACAGATAAGGCACCGAGAGAGATAAAGAGGAACTTACCAAGATGTCATCTTCCGCAACTAGAGTACAGAGGCCCAAACTTGTCGCAACCTATTAGAGAAACAAAAGACACTTATTTCAGTTGACTCTTCCACAGTATCTGCAGGTTTTCAGAGGAATTATCAATGATTGATAAAATGGCTCTGCCAAAAATTACACGATCTTGACGAGCCCAAAAAAAAGCTATTCTTTGATAGACCACGATTTTCTTTTGTCCAATGCAGAATTGATACTTCAAATACTAGTATCGATACTTTTTTTATTTTGCAGCAATAAGAGCACATTTCATTTCCACTTTTATATTAGACTCTGCTCCTTCGGTGAGTTCAGCTTTGCCGTGGAATAGGTCTGTGTGTTTAGATAGGTCGACTACAACACTGTTAACACCGATAAGGTGATCTAAGTTGCATTAAAAACAAAAATAAAACTACCATTAAAGGAGCCGTCTGGAAAGACATCAGCAATAAAGCGGTCAGCCGCTTGTGGAAAACATTTCATTGACTGAAGTCGTTTTTTTTTTGGATGGGAAGTGATTTGTATATCAGGCAATGGAGGCGCCTTCACATTCTTGACCATCCCAAACACACAATGTCACTATAATGCAACACCGCCCCCTCCCATCTTTGGAAATCTACACCGATCTTATGTACTTTCCAATCACCTTCCCTGTGTTTATCTTTGTACACAAATCAGACTGTCGCGCCAGAAACTGTTGAGGAGAGAGGGGAGGGTGGGATCACATCAATCAAGAGGACTGATTAACTGGGAAAATTACATGTAGATTGCACATAGTTGTCAATCATCCCAGGTTCAAGTAACAACTCGTACCAGTGTGCTTTGATGCCAAAATGATGCCACTGCTAAGCAGGCAGGTACGGTGATGATTTGTGATTATCTGCAGCAACAGCTGGCAGAATAACAAACCTACCAGGCGGAGCAAAAATTTACCAACATTTGGCTCGTGGCTGCAGCGTCCACAGCCTGTTAACAATGTAGTATCTGCCTGGATTTCCAAGGGATTCTGACAATAATGAACACGATGGCCCTGCCAATGACAATATGAGGTACTCACAGCTTGTCTGGCTTGGATGTTGGCCGATCCGTCTGCCAGGATGTTTCTGAAGACTGGTTTGAGGGTCTTGAACACCTCCTCACTCTCGATGCCCGAGCCCAGTTGGATACACAGCAGGCACGCTAAGGAGGCTGCTGCTCGCTGCTCTTCACCTTTGCCTAAGCAGGAGGGAGAAAAAAAAAAAAAGCAGAACAATTCAGTGCAATTGATGGCACTGCGCCATCTGGGAGGTATGTTAAAATAAGTTAGTGCAATATCCTTTTAGGTACCTTTCTTGATGGAGCGCTCAATGCTGTCTGTGATGGTCATCCTTCTCTCTGAGATGAACTCATGCAGGATCCGCGTGGCCATTGCTGTCTTTAGTCCATCCAGTGCCCCTTGTCTGGT
The DNA here is from genome assembly GCA_900660455.1 of Gephyroberyx darwinii. Classification (NCBI taxonomy): domain Eukaryota; kingdom Metazoa; phylum Chordata; class Actinopteri; order Trachichthyiformes; family Trachichthyidae; genus Gephyroberyx; species Gephyroberyx darwinii. The sequence continues at coordinate 6,726 of CABFOQ010045273.1, read as the reverse complement.
CTTAGCACTAAGAAAACAGGTAGAGAAACATCACTGCCATTATATAACTGTAAGCACATGTGCGTATAGAGCGTTGAAATCATCAGCAGGTCTTTTACCTCTTGTCCACTGTGTTGTCTATGAACCCCTTCAGCTTGTACTGGAAATCCTCCTGGGCCGCATCCTCGCTGGCTTCCCCTCCTGGTCAGACCAAAGAAATAAAACAGAAAAAAACAGGTGTGTGAAATGGGCACCTATCTGATATGCTTAACAATAGAGATAAATGATTTCCTAGACACAAAGCACGAGCTTGAATTGCTGTTCTCAACGTGGGGTCCACAAACCCTTGGAGGGTCTTGGTCAGTCCAAAAGGGGTCCCAAGAGCCACTACATGGGTCTTACAGATGAAAATGTTCAAGAGCCTGTGTGACTGCATAGTCATGTGGTCGGGTTGCGGCTTCTTCAGTAGCTAATCAGATCACATTACATATGAGCTTAAAAAAGGATATAGAATGCAGAAACACAACCACTACCCTTGTGAAATGTTGGTTTCGTGGGTGAGTGAAATTAAGCTCCATGATTTGACTAAAGATTCGTTTCAAGCGGGCCAGCCAGGCATCTTGGCCTTTCTTGTTGATGACAGGGCACACAGATTCCAAACACTAATCCATGCATACATACATACAGACACACCCATAACATACCAAGCATGTGTGCTCACACTTTCAAACACTGACCAGACCATACAAATGAATACCTGTTAATGAATAACATAAACACACCTTCATCTGCGACACTGGTGGCGTCACTGAAGCTGCTGCAGTGGCTGAGGGTCTCAACGGAGGCGTCCTCATCGCTGAAAGGCTGCACAGGTCCATGCTGCCCCCCTGACAGACACACAGACTCAAGTCAATGGGCGCAGAAAATACAATTCGGCAGTTTCATACTAATCAAATCGGATGCAATGACACTGTGCAGCAGGTCTGTGCACGCCCATTATGTAATTGCATTTCCAGACAGGTGCTGTAACAAGTACTGAGATATGTAATCTCTTCTTTCACCTTTCCATGTGTTTCCCTGTCTGTATGGGGAAGTGTATAGTGTTCCCTATTCAGGGTCAAGGCCAACCCAATCTTCTGTTGGCTGTGCAAACATAACAATGTCCAGGACAGCGCGACACAGGCCAACAACAGCTTACTGCCACGACACCAAACAAAGTTTGTCAACCTGCCACAGTGATTACTATCTTAGCTTCAAAAGTAGTCTTTAGAATGAACAATACAGATTATGTAATGTGTCACAGCACACTCATGGTAATGGATTGAACAAAGTTCAATTCTGGAAAAGTTCTTTCTGGAAACTAGAAGAGAATTATTGTGGGAGTTGTGTGAAAATTCACAGTTAAGGTGTGAAGACTCATAGTGAAACTTCAATTTTCACAATTAAAAACCTTCTACTTGCAGAAAATGTTTTCCCCAAGTGCTCTACATTGTGACAAAGTTTCATAAGTAACAGCTATAGAGGAGTAAAGTGTCTCTCCCCTGACCTGAATTCACCTCTGGGTGCCCCAATGGCGCCGTGGGAAAGACCGGTTAACAGACATGTTGTTAGCCTGCCAGCGTGGCTTGGAGAATTAACAAGACTAAGCATACATGTATTTGGCTGGTGATAATTTCAAGCCTTGCTGGTACCCAAACACGATCTAAACGTAGTAACGACTTCTGTCACTTGATTTGAATGATCAGCTTGTTCAGCTAAAAGAGATAACTGTTAAAGCTGTTTATCATGTTGACGTGGACTTCCTACTCTCAAACAGCTGATTTCTGAGAATCGGGCGCCGCCTTTTTTTCCACCCCGCTCTCATGGAGCCCAAAATGTTCGCCCACTGTGGCTCGGCAACAAATAATACCAAAGAAAATCAAATATACAAAAGCTTATCTGCCTTGCATACTGATTGTTTACGTTGGTTGGCATGCTAGAGGCTAAGCTAGTGAGCGTTACCAGTTATATAACGTCGGTTAACGTTAAGCATTGATCGAGGTCAAGCAGCAGACCAGACGACCTCACTTCACAGACCGCAAACTAGTCAATCCCAACAATTAGTCTTATTGTTCAACTAAGCTTATTTCATTTTATTAAAGCAACAGTTATCGTGAAAGGTTGGTTATCAAACATGCTAATTTACGTTCACCAGCGCAACCTAGCTAGCTAGTCATATCTTGCTAGTGGTAAGCTAACATTAGCTGTCGGTGCTGGCAAAGCTGACATAGATGATGGCTCCAGTTGCTTGGCCGCAACGATTTAGTAGTCTGCGTATCATCAATATGTAACATTAAAGTCAAATAGATCGCCACATGATGGCACGTTTTGTAGGCGATCCTTTGTCTAATAACAGCTAGCTGGTGTAGGGATTCATCATAGGCCGGACACTTTAGTTTGTAGTCCCTACTGGAAACACGCTATACTCAACTCGATAGACTAGCAACACTAAAAGAACTACAACTACCATCAGCGAAGAAAACTAAAGTAGCTAGGCCAAAACATTCAGCCGCTCGCTTACCCTTATTCTTCTTCTTGGACCTTGGCATTTTCGTGCAGATAAATGTAAAACGTGATCAAAAATCAGCCAATACACGACCAGGTTTTATTATAATGTCTCGTAAAACGAAAATCTTCCCGTGGCACAGTAGACAAAAAGGAATTGAAAGCGATCTTGGAGAAAGACTGTTGGCCGAGACGATACATTTTCCCTCATAAACCAGCGGCGAGTCGCTCAGTGTATTTATACTGGCAGACATGTCACGAGGAGGTTTCCCGGCATCGCTGACGAATGAGGGAGCAGGAACAAAAAAACGCGTGTGTTCGCGCGTGACGCAATTGACAGGAATGCGGAGGGCCTTCTGTTGTTGTTGTTTTTTTTGCCACGTTTTGATTTCTTAGTCCATCTATTGTAGGCCATCCTTCAGAGAGAAATCTTCATTTTACTTGTCCCCCCTCCAGAGAGGTCGGAGAGGTCAGAGTGCTGGGTCAGATACAGAACAGCACCCAGGGAGCTGGTAGGGATTAAGTGCCTTGCTCAAGGACACTCCAGCAATGAGGATGTTTGTCCATACCGATTTGAAGCCAAATTGTGTGCTTGAAGGGGAGTCTCTCAACCACTTGGCTGGCCTGTCGCCCAACATGAACGTCTGAAATCACAGCCTAATCCAGAGCTGAGATGATCATCCCATCAACTGGGCTCTTTGTTTTAGTCACTCCAGCTTTTGTTTGACAGGACAGAGCTAATTCAATTTTATTGTCTTGGAGGAGTTGGACGCGCCTTCCCAACAGGAAGCTCTTATTGTGGTGCTAAACCAAAACACATGTACTATAAAAAACACCATCCAAAGATGTATGGTAGCACTCACCAATTTTTCAGACAAAGGACAGGGACAGTGCCTCAATTTCACCAATTTATTTGGCCATCAAACCAAACATGTTTGGTTTCTCAGCTCTGGATTAGGCTGTGATTTCAGATGTTCATGTTGGGCAGCAGGCCAGCCAAGTGGTTGCTAGCATATATCTTTGGATGTTATTTTTTTAATAAATTTTATTGTCATTCCACACAAATGCAAAGTGGAAAAAAAAATTCTTGTGGTCATGGGGCGTGCCAAACAAGAGCCGTCTAAAACCGAGGCACGCATTGTAGTAATCATATTGCACCATTAACAGAAGTAGTTTAAAGGACTGATGCAAAGTAATTAAAGTATAGCAACATGCCTGAATCTCAGTGTTTGTGTCGAGGAGCATGCAAGTGCAGGATTTAGTTATTTCCTGATAAAATGACTGGTGTATAGAATTCAAGTATAACATTTTTAACAGAGATAAGATAAGAGTGCTGAGAGATTATGGCAAATTAAATTCAGTTCTGGTTTTGGGTTCAGCCCATAGAGTCAAATTGTGGAGCGCCATTACAAAGCCATTACAGAATTGGTAACAGCAGGAGGTAGCCTAATTTGCAAGGGGCCGGATGGAGTGCATATTTACTTTGGTAGAAAATATAATGGTACACACACACATACACTTTTTTACGCATTTCTTTCTTTTTATTGTAAAATGGTAGTCTTGCTGTTATTGTGATGTCGCATTCTTGTGATCAACACTGAGGAAAACCACCTCTTATGTTATTAACCTGTTGAAATGATATTTTATCCAATCACAATGTTTTCCAGGCTGTTAAGTCAATGTCAATGCATGTGTGTCGGTTGACAATGAGTGTGAAAATGAGAGTTAAATGACAGTGGAGAAATCACCCAGATGCAGAGCATGTCGCTCTCCTGGCTGCTATTCCCACGGCTCACATGTCAACACAGGCACATTGCAAAATGGGCCTCCAGGAGTGAAGACATCAACCAAAGAGGCTAGCTTTCATTCTTCATGCACCTAATGGTAGACAATAAGAGCTTTTCATAACTGCTCCCCCCACCCCACCTCCCCCAAACACACACACACACACACTTTCTCTCTGACACAGCTCATTGTCTTTGCTTCGTTTATTTTTTCATCAAGGTAATTAATGAAATTGCTTTTAATCATGTAATTATCAGGTTATATTGTATGTTTTGGAGAAAAAAGTGCCTTGGTCCACATGCACTCTGAGAAACTCTCAAGGGGACTCTGAGAGCTAAAAAAAAAAAAAAAAAGGAAATGAACTTAATTAAATTTACTTCCAGTCATTTTACTTGAATTTAATATTTATTTAACCAGGTAGAGATGAAGAGTCTCTTTTTCAAGGCAGACCTTGCCAAGAAAGCAGCATCAAAACAAACATAAAAGTTTCAGACAAACAAACAATGTACTAAAGTAAAATACAATCAAAGTTAGAAGACAGTAAAGTAACATTATCAAAATAGTCTATACAGTAGCCAGTAGACAAAAATCAAATGAGCAGGCTCATGGGCCAAAGCCGTATGAAACTTGCCGTCAGTTCTGAATTTAGAGACAAATAACAGAGAAAAATGAAAGACAAATCCTGTGCCTCTGAACAGTAAAATAAATGTAAAGAAATGTATTTACTTTGTGGAATGATGCAATGCTTCAGCTGGATGTCTGATGTGATGGACAGTCTTTGCCTTTAAGGACGCACTCACACTTGGCTTCAACCGTGCCGGAGCACGATTGCCCCCCCTCCCCACTCCCCCGCTGGTCTGCGCTCACACTGCGCTTAAACGTTCCGTGCCCGGGCACGGAACGTTTAAGCGCAGTGTGAGCGCAGGCCAGCGGGGGAGTGGGGAGGGGGGGCAATCGTGCTCTGGCACGGTTGAAGCCAACCGGGCCAAGTGTGAGTGCGTCCTTATTCGCCTGGGCTCTTGTTTATTAGCGCTTGTTTATTTGATTTACTTATTTTGTCTTAGCTCTTGTTTATTTGATTTACTTACTTGTTTACTTAAAAGTAGGTAGCTAATGTTACTGCACTTTTACCTTAGCACTGGTTATGCTCTTAGATGCTTGTTTAGGAAGGAAATGCACTGATGATTTCTGGTGACTAGTAGTTCTCTTGCCGACCTATGTTGAATGCATTCTAAGTCGCTTTGGATAAAAGCGTCTGCTAAATGACTGTAATGTAATGTACAATAGCCGTTCCACATTCCACAGTCATTTTGTGGGCGCTTCTCTATATGCTAGTTTCAGTTGCAAGGTTATGGTAGGTATTTCCCAGGAAAATGATGATTATTTTATTATTTTACAAATGCACACTTTACCTGTTTTTTCCTCTCTGAACCAGCTTGTAGGGACATCAATGTCATTTCGTTTGGCCAACTCAAAAGCCAGTTCACAACTTATTGGACTTTTTCATGGTTAACGACCATGAAACGTGGCTGCTAGATTCTTTATATAAGATGTACTAAGTCAGTGTCACAGGCAAAACAAGGGCAGCAGGTGAATTGGGAGTGTAGAAAAGAGAAGTTTGAAGTGGAGAGTGTGGAGCATGAGGCAAGAAGAATTAGATTTATTATAGGGGCTACTTATGTGCTGCCATCTCCCCAAAATATTAGTCAGTAGATGGGTGAGGACGCTGCCTGCGTTCCTACAAATGATGCCAGTTTTAGATACGTTAGTCAGTGGTAGTTCTCACACCATTCAACACTCTGATCATTGCAGTGTCAGACATTCACTAGGTAGGCCTTTTATTCTCTTTTCTTAGGGCATAATGAGGTGCCGAGGCACATCACTACACCACCGTATGAAGGCCCGTGCTCTATTTCATTATCCTGGAACAGGCTTGTGATAACAGCATCATCAGTGGATTTCAGGATGCCCCTGTCTGCCATGGTGATTGGCTAATGGCTGGGGATTGTCTGGTTTTCTGGAGGTTGTGGGGAAGGAAGAGACCACAGCAAAGTACAGCAGAGGGTTGTTCCGTGGGTCGTATGTATTGAAGCCAAGCGTAATGTATTTAAGAATTGGATAACAGGATATGAACGTTTCCCTACAGAGCAGCCTATTTTTGCTTTTAACGGTTCCTCTATGATGCATTTCTTTACTTGGTGGATACTGGTAATGGGAAAAAAAAGAAAAATCGCTAGCCACAACATTTCTTACATTTACCTACATACTCTTACAGGCCAGAATGGCACATTTGTTTACATTTTAAAACACTATAACATCCTCCTTAATAGGAAAATAATTTTGTCCTTACTTTGGTTGTAATTGACCCATGAAGATCCACCCTGGTTAATTAGAATGCATATAAACCCCGTTCACTCT
>CABFOQ010045272.1:0-13103 GCA_900660455.1 Gephyroberyx darwinii | reverse complement strand
CCGGGGATCGAACCGCTGATCTTCCGAATAGAGGCCGACCCGCTCTACCTAAAGAGAAAAGATAATCAATAAAGTCTCACAACATCCCTCCACAAATAGACCTCACCATTCATATGACCTGTAACTGCGTCTAATGTTGTAGGACAATACACAATTGCAATAAACAAATGATTTTATTATTCAATATTATCAGTTCATAAGACAGCCCTGCAAAGTCTATACAGGCCTAGGGCTAACATGCTGTTCACTGAACAACGGTTGCTCCAGTACCTTCTGTATCTTGGTCCTCGTGGCAGTTGGGAACGGTGGTAGGACAGACAAATTGGAAGGAATGGACAATTCTGTTGGGATAAAAGACAGGAAACTTCACTACCAGCTCCCAAAGTGGGCTGACACAATGCACTACGGTTTACAGCACCCATCTGAACTCACAAATAATAGCATGGTACAAGAAAAACAATATAATGTGTATCAGTAACTCACCACCCTTGGGTTTCTGTGACTCAAAAATCTAAGTTTTTCAGAGTTTTACTATTATATATGATGTTTTTGAATGAATATGTTGCTGTGCTAATTCTAACTACTTTCTATACTGTTGGTTAGTTTAATCTACAGTAATGCATCATATTCTATAAGATCATCATATGTTTGTAGCATCGCTGTCCTGTGAGAACCACGTATCTCTAAAAAGTCAACAAGCTCAATTCAACAAGCTTAATTGTTGAATCATATATTCTAAATTGTTTTCACCCATGTCATGTATACCAGCAAAATGTGTTTTAGAAATTGTAAAACACACTGTACAAAACATAAGACTACAGTGCAAGCAGTATCTATGAAATCGTCACCACAGTCGTGGTATGTGAACAAAGTTCTGGTAATAGGGGGATTTCACGTACTGTAAGGTGAGGACCCACGGCCATAGCGCTCCAGCCCACCGCACTCAAGTCCACTGTGCTCGTAGGGGGGTCTGCCGTAGCCAGGCCTTCCATTATGTTCATCTCGATCACGACCGCCACTTCCCTCCCTCTCTCGTAGGTCCCTCTTTCTTTCCATGTAGGCTGGGCATAGAGGAGGTCCCAGTGGAGGCCTGTACAGAAGAAGAGGAGACGATTATGTTTTAACTTAACAGTGTTTCTTATTTCAAACTGGCGCACACTCATGACAATCACAATGTAACATACTACCTTTCTTGAACAACCATGGACTGTGTGCTTGAAGTAAACACAGACAAGAAGAAAAGAATATTACACATGTACGGAAGCAGCATACTTCCGGACAGTTTGAACAGAGCCCATCATCATCAAGCCCACTGAGGGGAAACATAGTACCTGTCGCCTCTAGGGGGGTAGCGCTCCCTCTCGAATCGTTCTCTTTCATAATCCGTCGGAGGCATGTCTCTGTACATCTCCCTCTCTCTGCTGTACTGCCGGCAGTCCATGTAAGGGTCTAGTAGTCTTTCACCATAAGGTTCTCTGGGGCAAAGAGATTCTAGGTGGAAAATAAAATCTCAACATCAACAAGCATAAAGAGATACTGTGTTGACCATGTCACATTAATAGTAAGCTTTATTTGATTAGCACAAGATATGCTTTATGGTGTTGATAAACTATCTATAACACTGCAACTCACCTTTTTCATACCCCCTCTCTGATGATACCGGGTCAGGCCTCAACACAATCCTCTCACCAAACGAAATCCGCTCAACAGTGGTTCCAGGTTCTTGATAATGACAGTTTATTTCATCAATAATGTCTGAAACTTCTGCTTTCACATTTCTGTTAATTGACAATGCCTTCTGCCATGGCCATGGCTATAATCCAGTCTTTGGAATGACTGGAGCTGTGGGTGCAGCAGGGAGAGATGTCTGGTAACTTGCTGTCTGTCCAGATGCAACCGTTCTCCAAGGATTAAAGAAAAAAGATACAATTTTATATCGACCTATGTTTAAAGTACATGTTAAATATGCAAATATAAAATACATGCTCAGTTTTTGCTCAGTGTAAATAAAATGCCTCTATGGAATGATGTGTAGCAGCAATGCCTACTGACAGACATTAATTTAACAATGAATCTAAGTAGATATAACGTTACAAGACAAATAGATGCTGCAGTAGCACGGTATCACGTTAACCCAGTTATAGCCAATTTGCTCACCTAGAGCCTGAGCTGAACTGAACTGCAAATGTTCATGGAGAAAATCTCGAAAGTATTTAGTTATTATGTTAGCTGATGAATGTTGGCTAGTTAACTGGCAAGCTAGACGTTTAGGCAAACATCGTACTGTAACGTTAGCTAACGTTAGCTGACTAATGTTCTGAATATGTGTAGCTAGCAAAATTAAGTCGCGTACGACTTAATTAATTTTTTTTAATAAAAAAATGTACATACTTGTCACCTCCAGGGCTCCGTAGTGTATTTTATGACGCACTGTGCATACAAAAACAGGCCGGCTCAGGCCAATTCAGCTTTATTGCCATACATTTTTTTAACATGAGTTCAGACATTTGTACTAACTTGTTAAATCAGTGTACACTTGTGATAAACAGTGGGCCAGTAGTAAAATTATTATAAATAATAAAGTAAAAAAAATAATAGAGGAAAACACACTTTTAAAGTTAGTCTACAAGTGTGTGAACTTGGGAGGAATCAGGGATACACTTCCAGCAATTTCCACGGCTGAGTGGCTCTAGAAGACTATGGTGGAAAAAGAAAAAGGTCGAGCAAGAGGATACGGCAAAATGTGCCAAAACCGACCAGCATGTTTGGTGGACAAACAAGCTGGCAGCCAGAAGATAATAAACAACCAAAGAATGGACCAAAGGCATATGATATGGCGTGCATTGCAATGTTACATTATTAGTGCGGTGTTGTTAAAGGATTTGTTGGCCAATATATAAATTATTGTACTTTTAAATGCCAAAATGGTTATAATAAGGCCCCCTAAGTGATATGCAGCAGTGCATTGACTTTACAAAGCCATTAATGGTCTATGTTGTGTTCTATAAGACTCTTATTTGCCGCAGTTGTTTTATGAGTCTGCCAGCAGGCCAAGTTATTCATTAGTTATTGATGAGCCACAGCAGGACGATCCCTGAGGACAGCACCGCTATTAGAATAGCAAAAAGAAAGATTTTAATACTGTTGCACTCATGGAATGCAAATTTTTCAATGACATACAGTTATTCATTCTAATATTTAACTAAGAATTATTTGATTATTTGTGTAATCATATTTCTTCGTATAGTCATTTGTTTTTGTCCAACATATCTTTAAGTCCCACATATCTTTCCATTCTAATATGCCTTGGTTTCCACAATTTCTAGGTTTAAAGTTACTAGAGGTTCAAAACAGTTCACCCCAGATGGGACTCGAACCCACAATCCCTGGCTTAGGAGGCCAGTGCCTTATCCATTAGGCCACTGGGGCTCACATAGTATATGGAAAAACCTGTCTTTGTAACATCTCAAGAACAAGAAAAGCTAGACTTTACTTACTTGTTCAATTGACCCATCTAACATCGAGTGCGTCGATTATTTTATATTAGTCGGTGTTACCCTGAAGATTGTTACTAACTACATAGAGACAGACTGCATGGAGACCTTTCTCGGCTTTCAGTCTTTTTTGTGGTTGAAGTCTGCTAATACTGACGAAAATGCATAGTGATCATATCAGTAACGCTACAGTCAGCAGGCCACTTCTGTGTTCAGCATGACGCTAAACTGTTAGGTTATCACTGATCAAACAGTCAATACATAGAACCATTGAAGTCGGGCTGCACTGATCAAAGAGCCAATCAAAGATTGTTTGGGAAGCCACGGGGAGACTGTAATGTGTTTGATCTGTACTTAAAAACAGTAATGGCGATAATATGAAATGATGTGATGGTTCGATTTGTGCTCAGATAAGTTAACTGTTTTCCCCTACCAACTCCAAATTGAATCTTGACTGATGACAGCTCTCGACAGGCAGGAACCAAAGCTCAGTTGTTTTCCCACTTTGCTGCCCAGCAGACTCTGGAGGAATGGTTGCCGGCTAGCTCTTCGGGCAGCATTTGTTGGATTTGGCATTCGACCGTTTTGTCAAAATAATGAATTTACTACCGTCCAATCCACATGGGAATGGGCTCCTGTATGCTGGATTTAACCAGGATCATGGTAAGAAGCTGTGCGGACATATTTTATTTTCCCAAATGGAAACTGGCAGCGTCGTGGATGCTAAGCTAACGTTGCTAACCCGACGCCTTCTCAGGCCAACCGAATTGACGTTAGGGGATAGGCTCAAATGCTACCCAGCTAACCAAAATGCATACAGCTATCTTACGCTACGGCTGCTGTCAAACAACAGCTTGTAGCTCAACGTTAGCTTACAGCATTAACTTCAAATATTGTTCTAGGCTTCAAAGTGTCTAACACGCCAATTTATTGGTTATCCTAACTGTTAGCGACGTTAGCGTACACTAACCAAGTAACGTTAACGTTACATTTTCCAGACCTCAGTTAGCCAGCTAACAGCGCGTTAATAGCTTTTTTGTTTTTAGCCAACACGCCAGTTAGCTAACCAACTAGGCGAATGTAAGGTGAATGTAAAATTGACATGAATACGAGTGCATAGAATAATAATAATGAGTACATGGATATAATGGTAAAATCTCATTTATAGCTTGATGGCTAACGCTAACTGAATTTCTTTGTAACCGGGCCAGTGCATTGATAACGGCAAGGTAGCTAATGTAGATAACGGCTAACACTCCCTGTAGCTTGACAGCTGCTACTCAGCTAGCTACTTTGACTATTTACCCCAATCCTTCGTAAGGTTGCCAGTTGGCAAACATGATGTTTGTCAATCGAACTGTTGGAAAACCTTAGCTAATGCTGGCTCTGGGTTATTGAACTAACTACATAACTGTGCACTCCACCCCCACATATAGACACAATTAACAGTTATCTGTTAAATATACCTGTCTTTCAGAATGGCGTGTTTACTTGCCCTTGCCTATATACCTTTTATTCCCATCGTTTAGCGTAGCCATATGGTCTAGCTTCGTGATATTACTGGTACAAATTTGCTTACGGGGTGTTTGGGTGCCCCACTCCAGCCTTTCCTCCTGTGGACGTTTTTGTTCAGTCATCAGAATTGAAGTTGGTGTAGAAAAGTAAGTATCAGCTTGCAGTGCACGTTCAATAGAAATAAAACGAGATGGAAATTGGCACACACAGAAAGGACCATACATGACCTCGTGAATAATCATGGTGGCTACCTAGGCATTACTCATTTGATAAAGGCAAAATGATCGATTACTGCTGATGAACATTGTTATTATTGGCATTTCTGTTAGCTATTTCAACTTCTGTTGTCTCTCCAGGATGCTTTGCCTGTGGAATGGAGAATGGATTTCGTGTGTACAACACAGACCCTCTCAAAGAGAAGGAGAAACAGGGTAAAGAGTTCTAGATTACTTTAATCATAATTGTTATTAAAGGAATATTTCACTTTGGTAGAACATCTTTGTGTTTAGTGTCCATACATACATATGAGTTCATTGAACAGTCAGCTTTGTTTCTATGTAAATCAATGTTGTGCTGGCGTTTAAAAATGATTGAGAATCCCCATATTGATACTGGCTGGCAATATTTGAAAACCCAAATCCATGGACAAATAGAAATATGTTATGCTGATATTGTGATTACATTGTCATACTTTTCACATATGTTTAGCAATAAAGTTTGTAGATATAGACATTTTTCAAAATGAAGCAAGTCATTGATGTTGTCACAGATACCAGGGGCAGGCTGTATTAGTGGTTGATTGTTAATCAGCTGGGTACTTGCACTACAATTCTAAGTCATTTAAGTAGTTTTGTGAATTACATGATAACTGCAATTGCTGTCATGGAAAGTAAGCAAATTCTAACAAGCTACAGAGCACACTCATTATTCTACAAAATTGTTTTCTGTAGCAATAATTCAAGTACAGTTTAACATGGTGTAGTCCAACATATGTTGCATAATGACAGGGATGTCATATAACACATTAATGCAGCAGCTGTTGTAATATAGATAATAAAATTTAGCTTTGTGATTAGAGAATTTTTCAGTGGTTGACAGCACAGTAAAAGCTACGGATGAGATCTGAAGTAAAACATTTCAGCAAGTCTAATGTAATTGCTTAATAGGTACTAGTTTCACATTTTTTTATGATCGTAAACCAGGCAATTCTGCTGCACACAGGAACACAGCATTGTGACAGCAAGACACAAGGTGCTTCCTTCCATTCTTGATGAGATTTAATCTGGCTGCTCCCTGGATATGAAGGGGAATAAGAGGAAGTTAATTATTTCCGCCAAAGAGGCCTGCACATGTGAGTCAGCACATGACCTGCGCCCGAGTTATTTGTCTAATGGAGAAAGACTTATAGGATTTAACTGCTGTAGGCCGGGAGTTTTACAACTGTACAGTTCGAGCCGCAGGTCGGAGTGCAGCCTTGCCTCCTCCCACCTGTTTTTCAGTGTTGATTCATGTGCAGATGCTGTGATGACAAACTTTACAGCATGAAGACATTCTTTCCCGCTGGCTTTGTGCATGTTCTATGCTGAGAGACTTGTCTTGCTGCGTGGAATGTAGAGGAGGATTTCTTGTCATTGTGGCCTGGTGTCTGTTTGTGGCGAGTTGAGGCATGATGGACGAATAACCTATAGGCCTAAAACCAAATGATACGAATCACTCTGATCAGAGAAGCACTCCGATTTTAATCATAGGCACAATCTACAGTGGGTTGTAATTGCGAGGGATCCATTCTTTCAGTTTAATCACTCCCATGTCATTCTTGATAGTAATTGTCACAGTTTCTACTTGTTATGGCAGTGGCAGTGTAATGACCAATGAGGTGTCTTCTCTGTGTTTCAGAGTTCCTGGAGGGTGGGGTTGGCCATGTGGAGATGCTGTTTAGGTGTAACTACCTAGCGCTGGTGGGAGGAGGAAAGAAACCGAAGTACCCACCCAACAAAGGTATTCTACTACGTTAACTATTTGTGAAGAATTTATGATAGTTTTTTTTACCTGTGCAGCACCACCCATATTTTTTCATGGTCTTTGTTTTATGATGCCTCTCTAGTGATGATCTGGGACGACCTAAAGAAAAAGACAGTTATTGAGATTGAGTTCTCAACAGAAGTCAAAGCGGTGAAGCTTCGACGTGACAGGTAAAACATTCCCGCTTCTCATTTTTATTCTTTTTAAAGTTGTTTTCATCTATCAAGGAATCGATTCCTAATAATTTGCCGTCCTTTTGTTCCACTGTGGTTTCAGCCAGTTAGAAATTATTTCATCATCTGTGACTGTCGCCATATAAGAGTTGTGCAATGCAAAAGAGAGACAGAATGGTGCCTGTAGACGTTTTCATATATGTGTTCATTAAGGCACGTGGCCCTCTGGTATGGCCAAAACCATTTCATGAGGATAATTACACAGCAGTAATGTGGAAATGAGAGACCATGATGCCTTGTTACTCATGGATATAGTATAGATGTAAGGCAGCTCAGATTTTGGTCACACAGCCTCTTTGAAAAGTGTATGATGCTGCTGGATGCTAGTTCAAGATGGAAAAATACCATCCACTAAATGCCTAAAGTTCGAGGACAATATTTGTGAACATGTAACAATTCTCCCAGCAGTGTCAACTGATTTGACACTGATTTTGGAGAGAGTAATTGGAGACTGACTTAAATAAAAAATAAATAAAAGAAATACTTTTCATTGAGTATCTGGTATCACCAGAATTCACCTGCCCGTTCGTTGTCAGTGGAGCTCCCTCAGCCTTTGTCACTTGATGTGCGCGATTTGTATTTATTCTCTTGTGCGAATTCTGGTTGACAGTATTTTTTCAGTGCTCCCGTGTTGTCTCCCCTTTGTCCTCAGGATTGTGGTGGTCCTGGACTCGATGATCAAAGTCTTCACCTTCACCCACAACCCCCATCAGCTGCATGTGTTCGAGACCTGTTATAACCCCAAAGGTCAGTCCTCTCTGCTGCAGATCAGATTCCTAACCAGTCTCTTGGGCACTAGACACAAATAACACAAGCGTGCAGCAAGGAGAAAAGAACCAACAGCTTTGCAGAGCTTCACCTTTCTCATTTTTTTCCTCCATCCCACTTTCTTCTCCTCAGGTTTGTGTGTGCTATGTCCCAATAGCAACAACTCTCTGCTAGCATTCCCCGGGACCCATTCTGGCCACGTGCAGATTGTGGACCTGGCCAACACGGAGAAGCCCCCGGTTGACATCCCCGCCCATGAAGGGGCCCTGTGCTGCATCGCCCTGAACCTGCAGGGCACACGGATAGCTACTGCATCAGAGAAAGTATGCCGTGCTAAGGCTAAGTGCTAACCTGACACAAATATATTGCAGTTTTTAGGGGTGAATATTGCAAATGCACCATTTAAAGTATTTTGAATTGATATAATTAATTTCTTTCTCAGCATGCAAGAACAGGTCAAGTAAGTGTTGGGAGTTTTGGAATTGCTTGAATTGAACCCAATCCTATTGTACAGCTCTACACCCCAGTCAGCTACATAACATTTAACATTTATTTAATTATTATTATATTATAATAACAATAACTATTTTATTTATTTATTTATTTAACATTTCTGCTCATCAATAGCAAATCCAGATGCCACTGGAGACTTGCAGGTTGTCATGATTTCATGTGAACCTCTTTAAGCATATGTTTCAGGTTGCTATGGTATTTCTCTCGGTTGTTGCTGAGTTTGTGGCTAATCTATGTTGTCTTTCCCCAGGGGACTCTCATAAGAATTTTTGACACCTCTGCGGGTCAGCTCATCCAGGAGTTGAGACGAGGTTCTCAGACAGCTAACATTTACTGGTGAGCATTGAGCAGTAATGCTGTAGTATAGTACTGTTCATGGTCATTGCAGCAACAAATGAGTAAGATGGCGATGCAAGGACTGTTTCTGTCGATGGAAACGTAAGCAGCACTGCCTAAAATAACCCTAAAATATCCATGACCCATGAAGATGTTTTCAGAGGACATTAATGGACTTCTGGAAGTAGTTGCACACATTTCTTGTAATGATGCACCAGACACATGCAAAGTAACAAAAACTAATAATAAGGGATGTTTATGTTTTCCAAGACAACTGTGTTTTATTGTACAGGCCAGACCCTCATCACCAAACCATCTACGAACTTCCCTAGAAGGAAGTGTATTAACATGCTGTTGTGGGGTGTATAATGCAACATTAGACCTGACTCCAACACGGGAGCTGACTGAATCTCTAGCCTTTCTCTGCCCGTCCTGACTACTCTGTAAGATGCGTGCTAGTGGATGACTAAGCTCATGCTTGTAGTCTTGCTTGTTCTCATTCTTATTTTTCCTCCATTCTGTCTGGCTCAGCATTAATTTCAACCAGGATGCATCCCTTATCTGTGTGTCCAGTGACCACGGCACAGTGCACATCTTTGCAGCAGAGGACCCCAAAAGGAACAAACAGTCCAGGTTAGTCTCTGCTGGGTGCTGTCAAATATTTCCCTGTCTGTAGTATACTGCCAAATAAACTGAGACTGCAACGAAACTAGATAAATAAAAATTGTTGGGGTTTTTTTGTTTTTTTTTGATAAAATATGAATTCCTTTGACATTCTGTCCATCCCCATCTCTGGTTTTGTTTCTTTTTGTCTGCAGCTTGGCATCAGCCAGCTTTCTTCCCAAATACTTCAGCTCCAAGTGGAGCTTCTCCAAGTTCCAGGTCCCCTCAGGCTCCCCTTGTGTGTGTGCCTTTGGAACAGAGCCCAATGCTGTCATAGGTACGTTGAGGTTGGGGAAGGGAACGACCGTGCTATTGAGGACAGAAAACTGTCATCACATCACTCTTATTGATCGTGTGTGTGTGTGTGTGTGTGTCTGTGTACACTTTCTGCTTCTGTATCTACATTGGCATAGCTTTGGAGCTGAGCCCAGTGCTGTCAGAGGTTACTCATGCGGTCATGGAATTTTGTGTATTCCAGACAGGGGAAGTCAAGGGAATTTTACATATGGGCCACTTTACAGGAATATAGCAGAATGTGTTTTTGAACTTGTTTCACACATTCATTACATTACAGTCACCTCTTATACAGAATAGCCTCTAAATGGAAGAGGAAACATAGTAGGATTCAGCAGGGAAATATATGAGAATATAATAATGTAAGCACACAAATAGAATATAAAATAAGCAAAAAAAATGAAGAGCAAATACTTTTAAGCACAGTTTGGTGCTGCTACATCTGGCATATGATATGATATGATATATGATATGGACTACTAGAAGAGTTTTGCAATACTGTGGGTGACCTGTAGAGTGTCTCTGGATTACCATGGACCCCCAATAAATAATTTCACCATCTGGATGACTGATTGATTTAATTATCAATTTACTGACCTCCCCTGGTAATGATAATGCCGTCGGGAGATGGCTTTTGACTGCTTTCTCGTTGGATCCAGCCTGCTGTAGGTGTAATTTTCCGTCGTAGCTGTAGGCAGGGACAAACGCGTGTATCACAAATTGTTTCAGTACACTTACGTGCACAATACTAGTCTTTTCTGATTCTAAACATGTCTTAAATTGACTTAGATTAAGCTCTCTCGCTCTATGCAGTATGTAAGCCTATGTCATATTCATAAAAGGTATTGTGTGTTTGCTGAGTGTATTTACCTCACCACTTCCTCTTTCTCCCCCTCCACCCTCAGCCATTTGCGCTGACGGCAGCTACTACAAGTTCCTGTTCAACCAGAAAGGGGAGTGTTCCAGAGACGTCTACGCCCAGTTCCTGGAGATGACGGACGAGAAGATATGACCTTTGACCCCTCTGCAGACTCACTACACGCAGCCTTGTTTTTCTTTTTTGGAGAGAGGAGAGGGGAGGGGCCCCTGCGCCGCATCCCTTGCTATCTACCCATAGACTCTGTAAAAGAGCGTCGGAGGGAGGGAGGAAAAAGAGTGAGAAGGTGCAGCACGGGCTTGGGAAAACCTCGCAACGGAGACAGACGGATACAAGCACTAACGGGAATGCAGACGTTTATTTTGTTTCGTTTTTTTTTCTGACACAAACTCCTAAAGATTGTCTTCGGACAGTCAGTGGCCAGAGGGACATGAACACCGACTTGGACTCCCAAACCAAACACAAGAGGGAAAGCTATTTTTTTGAAAGGACAATGTACTGCTTTTTAAGATGTCTTCCGTGGAATTTACAATGGATGGCTATTTTTTAATTGAAACGCTGATTCTGATAGTTAGATGGATTTAAATAATAAAAAGATTTTTGTCAACTAATACCACCTAACCTAACTATAGGGAGTGCCTCTGAACCGAGTCGAGACTAGAGAGCGTGCGACTTATATGCACATATATATGTATGTGTGTAAATATACAAATGTACCATATTCAGTGGTTCGCGAAGCAGAACCGGCGTGTACTAACTGATGAGCAGCCGGAAATAGCCCCGCGTTTTTCCTGATGTTTCAACTGTCAGTTTTACTTCTGCGTTTTCCATCTGTGAAGTTCACATTTCACCTGGGAGATGGTGACGCACTGGTCCTGCTTTAAAAAAAAAAAATCCTTGTATTACTAGATTTAGCTTATATTCACTGTATAAACACAATGCGCCAGACTGAACATGTAACTGTACAGAATAGTAGCAGCATCTGAATTTTTTTTTTGGTCAGTTTTCCATATGTATGTGCAATATATGCTTTTCCTGATCACTTTTTTTGTTAGGACCTTTTGTTAAGGGTGAATGCTTGTTTCTACTTAAATGGAAAAGCTTGGAACCAAACAAGCACCGGTTCAGTCCTCTGATCAGGATCAAAACTTGGCTCGGCGTAGGATGTGGTTCTTGGTAACCTTGTACTCAACAGCGGAGCTGAACTGTAGAGATGTGGAGAATAAGCCAGGTTGAATATTTCTTTTTGACTTTTTTCAAGACTGCACTTTCATGTTTCCTCTTATTCACTGTGTTAATACATAATCAATCCAACTTTATTAAATCCAAAATCCCTGTATTTATGTCTGGTTCCTTCATACCTTTTATTTTTATACGGTAGTTTTTATCTGCTAGTGTAGCTTCCCCGTCGCAGTTCTGTTGTACCATTTTTTTTTTTTACAGTTCACTTGAACTGATCATCGTTTTTTGTCCAGCTTCAGTGTAGGTCCGTAAATCACTTCAACCGTCCCACAAGGGAATCAATACATTCAGCTAATGCAAATTGGGGAATCTCAAGCCAGGGACCAATTGTATGAGGCAGAGGAAATGTACCATTACATCTTCAGTATCTTTTGTCTTCCATTTATCGTGTTAACCTTAACTTGGTATTCAGCAGCATTTTGTTGATTCAGTGGAAACCCGCTTTTTGGATTCCATTGTAAATTTGCAGGTGTTTCACTACACATTAAAACATACAGTGCTTGGCTGTTGACTACAGTAGGGACACTGCGCAAACTCAACTTGTTTTAAACTCAATGATTGTAAAATCCTGCACTTCAATTTGAATAAAATTTAACGTCTGCTTTTACAGCTATCCGTTGTTTTGAGTCGTATTAGGCAGTTTCAAATGAAACCTCACCCTTACTTTTGTGTAGTAAATTGTAAAAGGCATACTTAAGGGATCCTGGATCAGTTTCAATTAACCTTTTGGCAGGTCCTCAGCAGAACGTAGTCTCAACTGTAATTAACCAAAAATTAGCACAATAATAGCCTGTGATTGGATTCTTTGATTATTTGTTTCTCTCACCACCTTCAGAGAGGCAAAATGCACTTCTGTGTTTTTGCAAAAGCCGTAATCTCATGGCCAGCCACATGCCTACCCTCCTCTGTCCAGAGCCAAACACTGAAAATAAATAAATCAAGCTGTTTTCCCTTTAGGAAGTTGAAAGCGTTCACTAAAGGAAGCATTTCTGCTCCTGTGGCACACAGGCTTCCTGGAACAGTTTGATCAAACTCTGGAATGCACAGGGAAGCCCTCCTTGGTCATCCCTTAAACGACACTTACAGCACGTTATTCCTTCATTCGATTCCAGAGGTTGAACTCTCAATGCACTAGTTGATTCAAAG
>CABFOQ010045266.1:0-11711 GCA_900660455.1 Gephyroberyx darwinii | reverse complement strand
GTCCCGCTGACATTTTACTCAGGGGGTGAACTTTTTAAAATCCCCACTAAGGGCGCACTCACACTAGGCTATCTGTACCGTGCCTGGTTGAAGAGGTATGCTCCGGAGCATGGATCCCGAACATGTCAATGATGCAACTGTCCCATAAAATCCGGGCCTAGTGTGAGTGCGCCCTAAATTGGTAGATGGTCTTAAGCAGGCCCTTTTGGCTTGGTTACTAGTCTACAACCACAAGTTTTCACCCCACCGTTATTTTATATGGAACAATAAAGATATCCTTTACAAAAATGATAAATATTTTCTATCAGTCTTGGTTTGGAGTTGTTATGGAATTCTGACAGTTACTAAGAAATGTGAATTAGTTAAATTATGTTCCATTGTCAACAGTATTCAGTGGAAGAGAGCTTGAACAATTACTAATACGTATTTCATTATTAAAGTAAAGTATCATTTAAGATGCTACAAAGGAATTACCTATATACCTATACATATTATATATGTATTAGGAACATTAAATGTAAATATGCTGTAGAAAATTCACATGAATAAAATAAATACTAGTTGATAAATCTCTCCATATAGAAGCCATTTGATTTGAGTTGCAGGATTTATATGGAAGAGATGTGGAGTTGGATTGATTCAATATGACTAATGATTCAAATATATTAGTTGCAAATTCAAACCTTTTTGGGAAGTTTTACATATACAACAGGACATTAGGGAAAACAGCACAATGTTTTGGTTTTATTTCAAATAAATTGGTTTATCGGTGTCCATTGAAATCATGAGGGACAGGTCAAAATGGCCAACTGCCAACTGGCCAATGGCTTTGAATGCTTTCTTTATGAATTTAAAAAATACAGCGCCATTTTAGATTTTATACAAAAAAATATAACGGTAATGGCTAAGTTATAAGACGTTTGTAAATTAAATTAGTTAAAAAGAAAACACGTGACAGCCACTTCCGTCGCGCCAGGGACTTGTCTCCGGCGCTGCAGCTGGATACTATTGGAAAGAAGACGCCGTTTTATTCAAATATTATCGCCCAGATTTACTAGATTTTTTTTCAAGAGATTTTGGAATGGCTCCTTGCAGTCCTATAACCACCCCGACATTGGTTCAGTCAGCTGATGCCACTCCGATTCGCCCTAGTAGCTCGGGGCATCCAGATGATGCGAATTTGGTCATGGCTGCCATTGGAAAAGTTGGACGGACTTTGAAGAAGAACACACTTTATTGATCCACATTTTTTTTGTGTCACACACACAGCATGCCACCACGGTGGTGGCCACCAAACACACACACACATGCAGGGAGGGTGGCTGCGGAAATTTGTCCTCTGCATTTAACCCAGCCTGTTTATGCTGCCCCTCGAGGGGCAGCCAGGAGCAGTGGGCAGCCCTCTACGTTGGCGCCCGGGGACCAACGGCTCCCGATCTTGGGTCCACGTCATGGTCAGGGACTGGACAGAAGATGGCGATCTTCTTTGCATGCTTTTCAATTGGGGTCCTTATTATGGAAGAGGACCCCATGTGAGCACAGGGAGAACATGCAAACTCGACACAGAAAGGCCCGGGAGATAACCCACCCGGCGGGAATCGAACCCAGGACCTTCTTGCTGTGAGGCAACAGTGCAAGCACTGCACCACCGAGCGCAAGTGACCTGTGACCAAGTAGGGAAAATTGACAAAATGGACGACTTGATGCAATGGATACACGATGCATGCAATTGAGGAGAGTAACAAGCACCGCAATGATACGGATATAATCTCTCCCCCCTCCAAGAGGCCAGCGCCATCGACTAGACGGACACACGTCCCTAACATGGCGGTGAGTGTTAAACTTGGCTAGCTGGTTAGCTAACATTATAGCTAACCCAGTTAGATCATAGCCTCAGCGGGAAGTTTTCTCACTAACTAATATGGTAAGATATGTAGCTTACTGATTTGTAATGTCTAATGTCTTACAGGAAGCGGTACGGACGCTGCACAACAATGAGAACAACATCCAACGATATAATCCACAAGAAGGGTAACGGTATGAATGCTTGTTGGGGCTAGATCGCTAGAAGTGTAATGTTACAGCCTAGGAAACAACCAAGACTGAACGATCTGTTTCTGTTTCAATAGCATAAACTCTCAAAACAACGAGGTGGTTACACCGTCACTGCAGAAGGAGAATATTGATGTGGATGTTATCATGGGTGAGCAAAACTTTTCAAAATTAGCACGGTGTTAAAGGCTGATATTGAGTCATAACGTTAGAACCACACCAGTCCTATCTAATGTGCCTTTCCAGACATTTCTAGGTTAGCACAACTGTCGGAGCTCTGCCAGGTTCTTCAGGGCAGGCTGGAGGAAGACCACAGCTATCTACACAGCCATCGCCCCATGCAGCAGTGTGCAGCCTTTTCAGACAGTCCAACCAGACGCCTACTTTCGCTGGTTTGCACATGCATTCATTTATTTTATTTCACTTACTTGATTTCACTTTTTGTTTCTTGCACTGTCACTTTTTTTGTAAATGCAATACACACTTAATAACACTTTTATAGACATAATATTGCCTACTGCCTTTTTTGGGGTTGGAGTACACTAATTATATGCTAACAAGAGTTAATGTAATAAACAACTAATTGTCTGATTTTGAAATGGCTATTTCAGCACGAATAGGCTACATTATGATCATAATATGATATGATAATAATAATATGATAATAATAAGTAATCTATAGCCTAGCCTATGGGCATAAATTGGGAGGAGTTAAGCTAGGCACAGAACCAATGAAACTTTTCCTAGGACATATGAATGGCCAGTAAAATCCCATTTAACGTCATCAGTCTTAGCTGGTCTTCCAATGAAATTGAAAGCCATTACTGCATGGTGCTCCCCACGTGGGTCTGGCGTGAACTGTGATACGACATGCAGGTGTGAAAATTCCCTTTGTTTTGACAGATTGTGAGTAATCTGTCTGAACATCTGCCCTCCATCGAGACTGATGGCAGATGCCAGATGGCAGATGGCAGGCATTGGGTTGACAGGTAAGTACTCCTTTTCTGTCTGTACCTCCTCATGTGTTTTGTGTGTATTATCTCTAGTCTCTACAACAGGCACGCTCTCTCTTCGTTCACTAACAGGACATCTCCTGATTTCTCTCTCAGGTTTTAATAGTCCAGTTTGTTCAGATCTCTGAGTTGTCACATGATCAGTGTTTCTCGGTATTCTCAGCCAGTATTGTGGTTCATCATCATCTGAATTTGAGGACGCACTGCTTGGATTCCCTTTATTCTGTTTCTTTATACTTGACTATCTGTTAATTGCTCTCTGCCAAAGTTGTGGACCTCTTGATGCTTCAGGTAGTTGTCTAAATGAGTCTTTATTTCGTCCAGTTGGCAATTTCTGTGACTGCTGAGGTAAGTCTAGAGGTAAATTGACCTGGTTAAGTAGATTGTGGTGTAGTGTTCGGACCTTGTTTCCACCTGTTTCTGGAGTCACTGTAAACTTCAGCAATCCTCTTTCCCTGAGAATTTGACTGTTGACTATTTTCAGAGGCGAGTCTGTAAGCTTCTTTCATCCTTGCACCCCACTTCTCTGCATAGCCTCTTGGAGAAGTGGCTTCCTCATCAGCAGATAGGCCAAATATCATATCCACCAGGAGATGTGGGTGACGGCCATACAATAGAAGAAACGTAGTCACCTCATGCCTGGTACAGTTATAGATGTGGATGATTTCCATGACTTTCCATCTTTCCATCTCTTCTTCCAGAGTTCTGAGCATTTGAAGCAAGGTACTGTTAAACCTTTCTGAAGCATTACCGAGGGTGGTAGGGGGCGGTTCTTGAGTGTCCCCCTCCACTCAGCTGTTGCAGGGTTTTGAAGAGTTCATTTTCAAATTATCTCCCTTGGTCATGATGTAGTTTCTATGGGTAGCCAAACTGCGGAATGAAATCATCAGTTTCCCTGCAGCTGTCTTTCCAGACTTATTTCTTGTAGCATAGTCTTGGAATTTCTCGCATATGGCCCACTTCCAAGCCAGAAACTCAAGTTTGCTCAAGTGAAGGTTGTAGTTCCTCTCTGCAGGCGTGAGTGTTCTGGAACCATAAGCGACAACTCTGAGCTTCCCTTCCTGGCGAGGGGCTGAGGCACCTCTGCGGCAATGTTCTTCACTTGCAAGAGCTCATACATTGACTTGGCAATTCGAGAGAAGTCTTGAATGTATATCCGATAGTAGCTGAGGTATCCTCGTAGCTTTTTTAGAGGTTTTACCTCTCAAGGCCTGGATGGCTTCCAGGTCCTTGGGGTCTATCCAAACTCCATCAGCAGTGATCAGCCTTCCCACATAACGGACTTCTTTCTTGAAGAGCTCACATTTGGTTTTATCCCATGTCGTTGGAGGGCCCTCAAGACGCGTCTCAGTCCCTCAAAGTGATCTCCAAATGTCTTGGTATAACAGAGGACTTCCTTCAAGTATGGGATGCAACATTCATCTCGCAAGGTGTGGAGCATTTCCTCCATGCTCCTTTGAAAGGCAGCTGGGGCATTTGAAAGTCCAAAGGGGATGCAAACCCATTCGTACAAGACCCACGGGGTGATGAACGCTGTCACAATCCCTCCACAATGAAGCCCTGATGATAAGCTTTTCCCTGATCCAAAATTGAAAACCAGCTGTATCCTCCTAGCGTGTCAATGAGATGTTGAATATGCGGTAGGGGGTGTCTGTCTGGGACTGTCTTTTGGTTCAGGAGTCTATAATCAGTGCAAAGCTGTAGGCGGAGTATGGGGACTTTGATTTTACAATCCACTTCTTTGCCAGATATACTCCTTGACTTCCTTGTAAAGTGGCTGCATAGGTTCTCTGTACTGGAACATCATCTTTCAGAGTTGTGCTCATTTGGAGGCTGGGCTGCAGCCCATGTCATTTTCATCCCGAGCAAATGCATTTGACTCCTCATAGAGCATTTGTTTGACTTCTGTTTGCTGTTCGTCACTTAGACAATTTACATCAACAGGGGTGTGGTAGAAAAACTTAATGTATGCACCATTTTAGCATTCCTTAGATCAACCATTTACTATTATTTCTTCTGTTTTACTGTTGTCCTACTTTTAGTTTTGTTTCTGAAAGAACTGCTAATGGGAAACTCATGCCGACCAACTCTGACCAGTGAGTTGTTACAGATTTGTTCCCGCGTCTGTACAAAGTTGCCTCAACTTTGTAATTTTCAATCTACAGGGCCTCTTTCAGCAATTTAACAAGGGTAGCACTAATTTTAATATCACCCTCCTGCCCCAGGAAGAATTCTTGGATCACATGAAAGCCCAGTATGGGTCTCACAAGGTTCACAAGACTGACCAGGAAAGGTACTCTGATGGCGAGGTTTGGATCATTGTTACCAGTTAAGTTGAAGTTGATCGGTACTGATATGGTATTGGCTCTCCATTAGCTGCAGTGAGATCCAGTTTTCTGTCTCCCAGAAGTTCACTGAGATGACACACTTCCTGTTGAGGTAAGTATTTTTGTTTCCATAAGCAGTCTATAAGGCCAGGTACAGACTGGATGTGGAAGACTGGCGGCGAATGGCTGCAAAGTGCCAGCAGTTTGCTTTTGGCGCCCGGGGAAGAGATTCAGTTGGAACTCTTAGTAAAACTGTAACCCATTTACAAAACCAACTTCAATGCATCAGTGTCTATTCCCATACAAATGCAAAGTCTATTTCAGATGGGATAAAATCAATTTCTTTACAAGGAAGAAGCAGTCTATCATTTTTGTAAAACCTCGTTATTCCTTTTTAAATTAATAATAAATAATAAAGACAGAATACAGGCATAAGTAATTGCTAAAATGTGGTAAATATAGCTGTTGATGCAATAGCTATTGGCTAATTTGGTGGTTTTGGACATCATTGTAGCTCTCATTTGTGACCCGAGTGAGATTACACTTAGATTAGCAGTTAAGAATGCCACTTATTCTTTGCTTAAAATGGGTTTTAGCACTTTTATACAAAGTGTGTAAGTCCTACTTTTTGGTGAGAACTCTGAAAACAAACATTTGAGACTATTCTTAAAAGTATTTCTGAGAAGTTGTATACATACGGAAACAGGTCCTAACCCTATAGTCTACGGCTCAGGTCATACATCTATAGTATATCACTCAGGTTCTAACCATATAGTCTGTGACTCAGGTACTAAACCTATAAGCTATGACTCAGCATGTAGTATGACTCAGGTTCTAACCCTTTATCTATGAATCAGGTCTTAAACATATATTATATAACTCAGCATGTAATCCTTTAGTCTATGACTGAAGTCTTAATTTTATTGTCTGTGGCTCAGGTCCTAACTCTATAGTATATGACTCAGGTTCTAACCGTATAGTCTAGGACTCAGGTCAGCATCCACTGCTAATTTCCATATTTCCCTCCAGAATCCAGATTGTCCTATTTCTTTTCAGGTGCAGATGCCCTGCCCCTGTGTTGATAGATCAGAAAACAAGATTTGTGCATCCACAATTTAAATTCCATTTCCTCTTTTTCCTTCCAAAAACACAAAAACAATCAGTTGTAGGCATTTACAAAAACGGATGCCATTTCTGTTAACTTTTTCTTTTTAATGTCTTCTTTACATGTCTTACAGTGTTACAGTATTAACAATGTTTCTTTTGTGGTTTTTCTACCCATTGGGTAGGACATGTGCATAATATATTAAAGTTATATACAGCACCATACAAATAAACAAGTCAGACCACTGAAAAAAAGCACCATTGGAAGTGAGGCACAACAAAGGTGGGGGCATTTTGAGTGCAAGTGGTTTCCTATGGCTGCTCCAACATCACCACCAGGCACCGAATTAGCTCACATATATACAGTTGTGAGAAAATGTTTGTAAACCCTTTTGAATTACCTGCATTCCTGTATAAATGGCTCCTAAACACAAAAAGAATATGTTCAATAAAGACATGTAAAAGTACAAACGTTAACAGCTTGGATTGGAAAATGTATGTGAACCATGAAATTTAGTAACTGGTGGAACCTCTTTTAGCAGCAATAACCTCAACCAGTTTCCTGTAGTTGCTGATCAGACTGGTTAGGATCAAACGGTTAGGAGGTATTTTGGACCATTCCTCCTTACAGAACTGTTCCACTTCGATACTTTTGGGACGTCTTGCATGAATGGCTTGCTCCAGGTCATGCCACAACATTTCAATAGGGTTAAAGTCAGGACTCTGACATGGCCATTCCAAAATATGAATTTTCCTGTTCAAGCCATTCTGTTGTAGATTTGCTTTTGTGTTTGGGGTCATTGTCAAGCTGCATGGCCCAACCTCTGTTAAGCTTCAGATCACGTACCGTTAACCTGATATTCTCCTGTCGAATTTCCTGATATAATTTGGAATTCATTGTTCCCTCAATGATTGCAAGCCATCTATGCCCTGAGGCAGCAAAGCAGCACCATGATGCACCATGATGCTGCCTCCATCATGCTTCATGGTTGGGATGAGGTTTTGCTCTTGGTATGCAGTGTTTTTGTCCTCCAAACAGCATTGTGCCCTTTTGCCAAAAAGTTCAATTTCATCTATCCACAGAACATTGTTCCAACAGCTTTGTGGAACATCCAGATGGTCTCAACATTTCATAGAGGTCGTTATCCTAGAAGTTCACATACTTTTTCCAGCTAATGTTTGAATAATATTTTCACTAAAAACATGTAAAAGTACATTTTTTATGTGTTATTTGTTAAATCACATTGTTTTTATATACTATTATGACTTAGATGAAGATCAGACCATATTATAGGAACCATTTATGCAGGAATCCACGTAATTCAAAAGGGTTCACAAACCTTTCCTTGCAACTATATAGCATGCAAACCCTCTTCGAAACAAAATGGAAAACCATATCCATTGTAAACTACAACAGCAAAAAAGACTTTGTGATAAAGAAACAGAAAAAAAGAGAGCACAAACACATACTGTACTTTCTATACTGTTTTCTCTAATGTCTTGAACATATAGCAATTGAAAAAGCTGATGTACTAACATTGACAGCAGTAGCAGCAAGAAGCAGCAGCACATAGAAGCAGCGATACTGAATAACACAGCTTAACCTGTGTGCTCAGAATGAGTGACCAGAAACCAAAAGAAGTCCATGGCCAAGCAGCTGTCAGATGGAATCAAGCACCAGGCAGAACTGCAGCATTCACGTCAAAACTGAGCATGGATAAATTGAAACTTGGGTGGAAACTAACAAAAAAACATCCCCTCAAACTGTAACATCAAATAAACAAGAATAAATACTCTTCTCAGATAGTTTTTTTTTTTTAAGTGGCACTATCTAAAACAGAGAGACCACCAACTGATGTTTTTTCATGAAAAGTTTTGTTCCACAATACCAGGGCCCATATTTATCAAGCATCTCAGAATCATTCCAAGGGATCACTCTGAAAGTTTGACTATGACTAAAAATAGTCCCAGCTCAAAGTTGGACATGAGATGTAGTTATGAAGATTCCTACATGCACCATCGGCAAAGAGTACAACTCCTTTTGAGAATGTATGACATCGCAGTTTTACGACACTCTGTGCCCCTTATTGAAATTACAACGAGATCTTGGCTAAAAAAAAAAGGCTAAAGAATCTATTGCCAAAACTGACAAACCAATGAATAGACCCATAGACCTACACAAATCATAGTTCATCTGCTTTTCTGAATAGCTAGCAACAATTGAGGTTGATTCAGCGCTGTATCTGGGTGGAGACCAATCTTTGTTTTGTTATAAAAAGTCCCTATACATTGACTGTGACACTTTAGGCCCAAATCATCGGTGTTGCATGGCTGCATTTTCCCAGTTGCCGAAAAGCATCAAGTTGCAAAAAGTATTCCATTTTGGTCCAAACGATATCTTTTAAGAAACTCAGCCATTTTCTGGGAGATCTAAACACTGGAGGAAAACACCCATGCCTAAAAGTAGGACCAAATTTATGTCACACTGAGAATTTTTGGGTAGTTAGGACCAATTCTCTACTCTGAGAAACTAGATAAATACGAGCCCAGGTCTCAGAAGTATTCAAAACTATAGAGGCTTCCCTCTTTGTCCAACTACATACCAATTGCCATTATCATTGTTTTCTGTTGTAGTAAAATGTGTGGGCCAAAGCTTCAAGTCCAAAATATGTCTGTTTTCATTTCACCCTCTGTTCTTGCTGATATGTGTGTGTGTATCACCAGTATAACCGCTGATGATGTAGTCATTCAGAGATTTCATTCTAAAAATGGATGCTTTCATTCAAAATGGCATATCTGTTTTGAAATGGTATATACCATGTTTGTTAAAATTCATGACAATCTCAAATGTTAAAATGATCCGATCATCAAAAATGTTTTTTTGTTGGTAGCTAGCTAATAAGTTTTACTTTCATCTCAACAATGTTTATGTGATCATTCATTAATACACAGGACAGAGTAGAGTATAGAGTATATCTCATTTTGGAATGAAGCTCTTCCATTATTTTGGGTTTGGTGTGAGGTCATGTATGGGAAGAGATTAGTGCCAAAAGAGACTTATTTGAACTGCATTTTAATTTTGTATGTGCATATTTAATGGTTGAATTAAAAAAATATATTTTTTAAAATAAATTAAAAATTCAATTTGTTAGACCCTGATTTGAAATTGAATGCAATGGCTTGAAACGGAATGTGACAATTATTGAATTTAACAGTTCATTATCATTTCTCAAATTCAGAGATACGCTCTCTGACATGGTTTCTGCACTTATGGTGCATTTTTTACAATTAGTTCCCGCCGGAAAAGTAGCTAGTTGAAGTGCAGAAACAAGACGAGGACAAAAAATTCAACTACTTAGTGAAAACTAGTAGTAGTAGTAGAACATAATTTGAGTTTGAAATTATAGCGAATTTAAATTCAACATGAATCACATTCAAGTTATTGCATTCAATTTCAAATCTTGCCTTACAAATTCAATTTTTGAATTAATTTATTCAACAAATGTATTTTTTCAATTCAAAGGTTCAACATGAGCATGTCAAATTCAAATGTATGCAATTCAAATGCAATCTCTGTTGGCACCAATTTCTTTGCATAGACTAAGGGCCCGTTTCAGTACTCATTTTAACTGTCAACTGTGAGCCCCAGGGGGAGTTGACCTAGATCTGCGATAACTTGACATCAACCCTTCGAGGGCAGAGGGAGCAATTCAACAACGACTAGACTTCAGGACTTCAGGGGCACAACTTGTCCAGAATGATCATTTGTAATTTCCTGTGCACAAACCAGCTTAGTGGATCGAGTGGTATACGTGTAACTACACAAACAATATCCAGAAAATGTAATATTATTTCTGAAATCAACTCATTTGTGCTATTTTATTACTCAATGTTCTGTGTAAAAAAGGGGCATGTGTGTTCCATTTCAAATACTCCATCATCACCGAGTACCCAGGTGATGGCGAGGAAAGGCATGTTAAAATGAAATGGGGCCCCAACTGTTTCACACGTGAACTTCTGAAATAGCATTTCCTGAGAATCTATACTTAACATAAGCAAAGTTGGGGGACTGTACAGAAATCCACAAGGACACACCCTGCATAAGCTAAAGTTCCCATGATTCTTCCTGCTCTTGGGGCCCGGTGAAAACAATGAACTGACAGACACACAAAGTGCTACTGGACAGGCTTGCAGAGATGCAAAGAAAGACTGCACGGACTAGTCTAGTCTATCTCAGGACACTGGACTAGCAAAATGGCTAATAGTTTAACCGTTTAACCTCTGGATATTTTAGTCTGTCACTCAACAAATTCAAAGAAAGCAAACCACAACATACTGAAATGTTGACAATACAACTCAGGAGCTTAATGACCAGAAAATCTAAATAACAGAAGCATCCTCTGCTTTTAAACAATAAGTTAGTGCAACTTCAGATTCGCTTCTGTTACATACATCCCCCTGGTTAATGATGGTGTGAATCATGGCACTACAAAATTTGGATTTTGATTGGATTCTGAATTTTTGTGCACAGATATGTGAAATCAAAAATAACAAACAAAAAAATGGGTCGAGTCCTCTTTCCGACAAATTCAGTGTGTCTACAATCTTAACGTACATAAATAAAAAGCATACAAAAATAGATAAAAACAAACAAAGTGAGCTATTAAGCC
Organism: Gephyroberyx darwinii; assembly: GCA_900660455.1. NCBI lineage: Eukaryota > Metazoa > Chordata > Actinopteri > Trachichthyiformes > Trachichthyidae > Gephyroberyx > Gephyroberyx darwinii. The sequence continues at coordinate 545 of CABFOQ010045266.1, read as the reverse complement.
GTAGTATCCAGGCAAAAAGCTAACAGCTCTAGCTCAAACATTACAAAAATGGTCCTTTAGTAAGCTTGGCTCCTCAAGTTTTGTTCAATTCGCGTTCGGAGCAAAGGAGTAGTTGTCAGGCTACTCTCTTTTTACGTGAAAGAAGGGAGGATAAAACTGGAGTTTGTTTAGTACATTCCAACTCCCACCACTCCCTATTCTCACACTGGTTTCCCCCGTCGACTGTCCTTGCTCTTGCCACCGGAGGCTGCCGTTGTGCTTTCAGGGCCGCTGCTGCCAGCGTGGTACACTGTCTGGGAACTGCTGGTTCCTAACCTACGGCCTGGCAGCGAGGCATTATTGCTATACTGGCTGAGAAAGGCCGTGGAGACCGGGGAGTGTGCCATGACCTCACTGTAGGTGGGTGGCGGACCCTCCATCTTGTTGCTGGTAGCACTGACACCAGAGTTACTGCTGGGTGGCTGCGGACTACTGCCGTGGATATATATGTTTATGAAGTCACTGTCAAAGATGGTCCGGTTGGGGGGCGCTCGTACTGAGGCTCG
>CABFOQ010045265.1:0-28431 GCA_900660455.1 Gephyroberyx darwinii | reverse complement strand
TTTGTGTGTGTGTGTGTGTGTGTGTGTGTGTGTGTGTGTGAGAGAGAGAGAGAGAGAGAGAGAGAGAGAGAGAGAGAGAGAGAAAGAGAGAGAGAGGAGTGACAGATAGAGAGAGAGAGAGAGAGAGAGAGAGAGAGAGAGAGAGAGAGAGAGAAAGGGAGAGAGACAAAGAGAGGGACAGAGAGAGAGAGACAGACAGACAGAGAGATAGAGAAAGAGAGAGACAAAGGGAGATAGAAAGACAGAGAGAGACAAAGAGAGAGAGAAAAAGAGAGGGACAGAGAGAGACAGATAGACAGACAGAGAGACAGAGAAAGAGAGAGACAGACAGACAAAGAGAGAGAGGACTGACAGATAGAGAGAGAGAGAGAGAGACAAAGGGAGAGAGGACTGACAGAGAGAGACAAAGGGAGAGAGACAAAGAGAGGGACAGAGAGAGACAGACAGACAGACAGAGAGACAGAGAAAGAGAGAGACAGACAGAGAGAGCATTAGGCAAGGAAAGGGAGAGAGAGACATAAGCTGTTTCCATCCAAAGATGGAAGATGTCAAACCGATTTCAAGAGAACTTTTGAATTGTTGCAAAAAATAAAATTAGGGATTATTGTTTGTTTCCATCAACTGGGTTGCAGCAAAAATCATCCAAGTGTCCCCGGTAGACCATTTGCTCCAGTGCTCTATGCTAACTCTTTAGCATACACCAGCCAAAGTAAGAAGGCTGACCTTTTAGTTATTAAAAAATGAAATATCATGAACTCAGTAGAACTGAAGTAGCTAGGTTTATTTTGGTAACTATTTGAGGTGAACAACCACGTAGTCATCTGCTGCAGAGTGATTTTCAGCTGTACAGTCTCACCGTCTTCACTTCCTATGTAAACAAGGAAAGTAGTCCCTAGTTCAAAACAGTGTATTATCTTTGTGTCATATTTAGTGTAGATCTTACCAATCTTCTACGCAGAACTGCCAGACTTGGCTGCATATCCTGGATTACTTCAATTTAGCTTCTACAAGTTCTCATTTTCTCACTTTTGAGATAATGCTAGTGGCCTAGCACAGGAGGAAACCATCTACGCTGCTGGTTGGTCGTGGATCTGTTTGGGATGAGGGAGATCTATGGGTTTTAGCAGACTGTTGATATTATGGTCAATGATCAATCAGTCAGCAGAATAGCAGTTGACAAAAGATTATAACTTGTTAACACACATGGACACACACACACACACACCAACTCACACACACACTCTCTCTATCTGTCTCTCTCTCTCTCTGAGACACACACACACACACACACACACACACACACACACACACACACACACACACACACTGCCTCTCATTTCCTGGAATCCCTCATCATCTGACCTTTGACTTCTGTGAGGGTGTTGACAGATTTTATCCCGCCAACTTCCTCTGTGTATACGTGTGTGATCCATTTTTAAGGGGTTTCATTATAAAACAGTACCAAGGTATTTTGAAAAATGATTATCTGAAATTAAAATACTTTCAAAGGCGTCAGGCTGGGTTCATTTTTTTTCAAATGCTGGAAATCTCTCTATGGAATGAAACTCTAAATGTGGGGACTAAATAATGAACTTTATTATGAAACATCTTTAATTTGGAAAAACAAGCTAACCTAAATTCAGGGGAGCGTATAACTGTGTTAACTATCAACTAAAGAGTAGAAATGTTCAACATCTTACCAAACATCAAAAACATATGTTTTCCACCACTGGTTAGACTTTAATCATCATTAACTAACTGAAGTTAGAAACTTGATGGAGGCTAAGACACGTGTGTATTCAAATGCACTAACTGTTTTCAAGAGCCCAACGCATTGAAAGCATCAAATGGAGTAAAAAACAACCTTGACATGTCCGCTCCGGATTTTGGAGCGTCAACAAAGGACCAGAACCGCAATGACCTCTGATTATTTGGAGAAAAAAGGATGTCAGGTATGTTTTTAATCAGGGAGTTATGGTTGAGAAATAGACTACAGGAAGCCTGGACATGGAGGAGGAAAAGCTAATTAATAAAACATCCTGTACTGTATTCAGCTAGTAGCACACCATTTCTCAGCTGCATGAACAAAATACAAACACAAAATAGTCTATCTGGTCTGTTAGCTGGTTTCTAGATTTATGAAGCAGACTATAGAATAGGACATGGAAAACAAACCATGATAAAGTAACATTAGCCATCATGATGTAGACATAACACATGCTAGCGCTGCCGATGCTTCAAAGCTCCCACCTGCAATCCGCTCTAGAAGTGTCAGATGAGAAACTAGCATAAGTTACTGTTTGGTGAAAATGTTGTATCTCCAAAACTAACTAAACTACATTTGCCTGCATTACTTCCTCGCAACATTCAAATCAGTGTAGCAGGAAGAAGGAAAGAGATGTTTCCGGATGCAAATCGGCGTGACGAAGCAGTCTAGTTGGGAACTTCCGCATGACAAATGCAGAAAAATGCAACCTCTTCATTTGGGAAGAATATATAATGTTCAATAGCTCAAATTTCCAGGATCCAGTCTGTAAAAGTGTTTGTAAAGCAATGCCTCAGGTTATCCTAAGAAACAAACTACAGCATTTTCATATAAATAAATGTCAATTCTTCTGCTCTTTATCACCGATTCATTCCATACAGTAGTGATTTAACCTCTAGCCAGTTCATGAAAGCTTTTACATTTGCTGTTCTAAAGATCAGGTGTCAGGAAGGTCTTTCCCGGGAAACCCAATGATGCGTTTTGTATTTCTGGTTTCTTTGGAATAAATAGAAGAAGAACAAGGTAGTTAGCATGAGCGGCGATAGCCACCGTGGCTGAACAGACAAGAAACTCAAACTTCATCAGCAGGAAATCCAAGGAAATAGACGTCACAGTACTGGACTTCTCTGGGAATTGAGAAACAACAAAGCAATGAGCACCAAAGATGCCACCAAAATAAAAAACCAACAACAACAACAACCAAAAAAGAGAGAATCTGGCAGATTACAACTTCAATAAATACCATTATTTGTTTTAATGTTGTGCTATCAGTTTTCATAGTGGATATCTCATTTTGGAATGAAATTATTTCTCCTTTGTTCAGCCTCCTGTTTGATTCCAGCACCTTGGGGGAAATCCAAAGTCTCTGAGGATTTTGTTTCCTATTTTAGGAAGGGAAAGACAAAGTGGCAGAGAGACAAAGAGAGAAAGAGAGATGTTGAAATATTCTTAAGCAATCGTGAATTTGAACTGAACAGAAACTCAGGGGATTGCAGGGAACTGATGGATGTGATCACAGAAAAAAACCTGCCTGGCACAACACGTTTTGGAAATTCCCATAAACATTCCTACATCGTTTTTGACTTGTAGTGAATAATGCGGGTTAGTGTGTGTGTGTGTGTGTGTGTGTGGGTGTGTGCCAAAAACTGTCAAAACAAAACTGCGATAAGATAAGTATGTGTGTTGTCTATATGTCAAGAGGTGTAGGTTCAAAATACAGGACACACATGCACACACATACACACACACACACACACACACACACACACACACACACAGCACATACAAATCCTCAGAATCAATAGCTTATAGTTTGTACTTTTGAGCAAAGTGCGAATTTCATTATTTGATTTTCAAAAAATCTAATCAAAATCATCCCAATACCTTCTCTACTGCCTGTACAGGGTTCCTAGAGTCATGGAAAACCTGGAAAAGTCATAGAATTTAAAATGGAAAATGGAACATGTGCATATAGTTTTGGAAATGCCATGATTTTGTTGATTATCATTTTTTTGCCAACCAGTAAAATGTTTAATGTCAACCATGGCTGCTTGTTGGTCAACTTCCCTTTGAGGAGTAAAATCCCAAATCAGAAATGTCCTGATGGTAGCGAGAGGCAACCATTTATCTTTAATACCCAGACATCCTGTGAACTGCGCACAGCACGCTCATGTTTACCAACCCACCTGGTCTGTGATGCTTTATACCAAAGGAGACCAAAGGGACAAAAGACGCAAAAGATCTAACGTTGTAAAGTCCAGCTTTCTCTGGACGGGGCGCTGATCTGACAGTTTGTCTTTTGCTGTTAAGTCTTGATTTGTTATTTCCTGTGCGAAGATTTCCTGCCAGTGATACCTAACATCAGAATTGTCTTTGGGCAAATAAGGCCAATCCACAGCGTCTCAATCAGGAGTGTGTATTTTTACATAAACATCTTGCCTAGTGCTTTAACCTTTATTTATCCAGGAAAAGTGGACCAAGCACACAGAAGGAGGCTTGTGACTGGAGCGTCAGTGGTGCACCAGCTAGGGAGATCTGCAGCGGGTGGTGAGGTGACCTGGAGGGAGGCACGTAACTGCAAGACTGGGCCAGTGGAGCTGCTCACTGACCGACAGTAGAGGACTGTGGTTGTACTGGGCAGCTTCCAGGTGGAAATGTGTGTGGCTGTGTGAATGTGAAGCAGGGCAGTGCTGAAGAAAAGAGCGTGGACGCTTCCCTAAATAAATACAGGTTTGAAAAAAAAGGTTTGGGAGCAAGTCAGAGCTGTGCAGCGGCCTCGTTTTACCTCCATCTATCCTTCTGTTTGCCTGAGCAGCACCTGAACAAATAACAAGTCCTATGCAAAGTTTCCCCTTCTCTAGCCTTCATATTACTATTATCTAACCTGTGTGTGTGTGTGTGTGTGTGTGTGTGTGTGTGTGAATACGAGGGAGAAAGAAAAGGAGTAGTGACAGACTGCATGAATACGCATGCATGGGTGTGTATATAGACTAAGAGTGAGAGGGTGTATATGTGTCTGTGTCTGAAAGAGATAGTGTATGTATATGTGTTTGCGTGTGCGCAAGAGAGATCGTATGTGTGTGCCACTCCCAGTCCTGCTGTTAGTCAGTGTTTTCCATCACCTGGGAGTGTGTTTTTCCCTGCAGCACACAGGCCGACAAGCAGCAGCTTGTCTGCTAGCTATGTATGAATGTCAACACACACACACACACACATCAATACTTAAAGTTCGTCATCTTTTTTGTGATACTGTACTGACTGCCCATAGGGGAAATTCTCTTGTCATGCAGGGAGGTCAGAGGTCAGGATCAGTTACAGAACAGGAGCTGGTAGGGATTCAGTGTCTTGCTCAAGGACACGTGAGCAACTCTCTAAGTGACCCCAAACTTTTGAGCGGTAGTGTACATCCAAGCAAACAACTTGTACCGTATGTCTGCTCTTTGTCCCTACAACAATAAACAGCAGAGAAAAGGCACAGGTGAATGCATGAGAAACAAGAGGGGAAATCTGAGACCTGGAACATCGTCACGTGGCTTCACATTTGCTAAAACCAAAACTCGTCTCTATAGAAAGGTATTGTGATTACACGTGATCTTGGAAATGATCAGTAATACCCATGTTTACAGTGACAATTCAAAGATGATTTTAAGAAAGGTTCCTAATGTAGATGCTGTTATGCGCTGATATTTATGCCTTTTATAAAGTGTCCTCCAAAAAGAAACCTTTATAGCGCGTGTATAAACATAAGTGAAACAAAAAAAACCCATATCATTGCATTCACATTGAGCTAATAATTAAAGAAAGACAAAGAAGTCGTTTTAAAATGTTAATGTGCATAAAAATAGCTTTATTTCCAATAATAAATCAGAACCTGCATGCAGAAACCAATGATTCATTGGCTTCTCCACTGAATTGGTGATTCACATGTGTTGTGTTGTGACATTAAGCAGCAGAACATATCTCTCCCATGCTAATTGACCAGACCTGGGAGCAATTATCATTTGAAATGCATTGAACTACTTCCCTGGGGTCGACTGATCTTGTCAGACAGCAGAACCAGTTGGATTTCCCCCCAAAACACACAATGAAATGGGTCCAATTGCTGGGATTGAGTGATCATGTCTGGATCCAATCAGTGTGGCACCAAGAAATGAAAACTCTGTCCATCTTTAACTCTGGGCAGACCAAAGCAATCGTGCCACATAATCAATCAATATTTTCCCCGGATTTCTTTTTCAGCATGGATGGAAAGGCCTTGAAACACTCAAGTGAAACCAGGACTAAGGAAATTCTTTTAGATGGGGTAGCAGCTTATGTCGACAGCCTTACCCACACTGACTTTTCAATGGTAGAGGGAACCAGGACCTGAAATTTACAACAGCTCCTGCCACAGTTAAGTGTTGGTAAATTTTGGCTGTGGCTGGTAATTCTGTCAATCCCACTAACCGCTTTGGCAAGTAGCCGACCTGTATCATGTTCCAGCTTGGCTGCTAAGAAATGTAACTGATTGACAAAATTAAATTTACAAAGTAAGTCCTTGGGGGACATCACTGATGCAGTAACTGATGCAGTTTCAACTAGTAATCAACCCAGGTCTGCTACTGACAACATGGCTCATCGACACAACGGCCCCTGAACGACGATCGAACGATTAACACCGACCACATAAGCAATCCTTCTTCTACAAAAAGGAAACAAAACAAAAAAAACATAAATACATAGCGCTTCAGAACAAAAAAGGTCTAAAAGATAATAGAAACTCTTACAAAAAATGTTTCAAAACTATTTGCTTCTGAAAATCTCAAACTAGTGTATATAAAACTTTTAAAATCACATATACAACAGCTTAAAAAGGGGGAAAACACCCCAACCTGAAAGAAGGCAATAAAATATTTTGAATGTTAAATTAATACAAAAAAGGGAACAAGTTTATCTACTGACAAAAAAAAGAAATATAAACACTGGAGAACAATGAGAGGAAGATAGTTAGTATTAGCATTGGTAGTATCAAAACAGCTTTCTCCACTCTGTGCAAACCAGACATGAAGACAGCCCACTTTCATTCCAAGCATTTACAGTAAATCACATTAAAATGAAACGTTATTGGTGGGGGAAAACAAGAAAAAATAAAAAGGAAAACTATTTGGCATTTAAATATTTGGTAGATAAAGGTTTTTGTTGTTGCCAGGAGGTGGCTAAGTACCAAGTTCAACGTTTTGTTTTTTCCCCAATGGCTATATACAAATCCTTGGTAGACCAGTCTGTGTGCTGCAACTACAGCTGACAAACACAGTCTGTTGAGTCAGTTTATTTAGCTGAGAAAGGTGAGCAGCAAAACCATAATGAGTGGATATTAAAACTAACAAACTGTCAGTGTAGCTTATTGGAAAAACATCAAACCCATGACAAAAAACAAACAAAAAAGTACCACTGGTTTGTTTCAAAAGCATAGAAGCCAAAAACTACCAGTTTCTCCAATAATAGAGCGAAGATCCTTTTCACTGGACATTTAAGTGAACCCAGACTTGGAACTCAGGTTGTTCAAAAAGGAGCCTGTAACTCATGACCAGCTGATGGATAAGACCCAATGACCTAACTGTGTGTCTCAACGGACAGGCATAGAACGAAATGTCTTACCGATATAGGCCAAGGTAAGCAACAGCTAAATATCAGTCTTGCTGTTGACCCTTTGTTCCCATCACTCATCCTGCAGGTTTGTTTGAGTCCAGTCAGCTTTCTAATCTGACCCAAGGTACCAGATTGATGGGCTTTTCCACAAAGGACAATACACAACATGCCACAAAGTTTAGACACAGGAAAGTATTTGAAAATGAATTTAATATACTTTTCCTCCACTGAAAATTTGTCTGATATTATCGTAATTGTCTTTTGTGGTAAAGAAAAATGCTAATAATTATTTCCAAATACCACTTGACCCAGGTCTGATGTGTGTGTGTATAATGCGATTGCCTTTTCAGAGATATGCCTTTTCTGTCAAGGTAATTTCAGGATCAGTGGTGAGCATAATCCAAGTGTATGTCAGTAAGAACGGATGACCAAGAGTACCTCTGTGTTACAGTGATATTTGAAATCAAAATGGAAGTTCATTTCAACAACACGATTTTAATTCTTTCCCATTTTAACAGAAGCTTTAATAGAAAAATTGAAATTTCCGAAATCTTTCTGCATAACAAAGATTTAATTTAAAATATAAACATAAGAAAAAAAAACAACGTAACTTTAACTTAAAATCAATTTGCTACAGTAATGTGGGAACCTGAAGCACGCAAACAAAGACAAGGTTCAGAGAAAAACAATTAGGAGGAGGAAGAGGAGGCAAAAGGGGAGGGAAAATAAATAAATGGACTGTTAATGTGTACCATGAGAAAACGTCATTGCACAGTGTTAGTGTTACAAAATGGAGGGTGGGGCAAAGGGGGGAGGGAGGGAAAAGAGAGGGAATGGGAGAGCTGCAATTCTCAATTCAAGTCCTCAATTATAAGTTGTTGTTTTTTTTCTTTTAACATGGGGACAAGAAATAAAAAACAAAAAAGCAAGAGGTCATCTTGTACCGCACTGTTGTGGCAGCTGAAATGGTCCAACAAAGCCTCTGATTGGATAGAAGAGCACCAGTAGAATTAGTGAATATCAAGGAGTCAGTCAATCGATTGAGTTGATGGGGTTTCTCTCCCGATTTGTTGTTGTTGTTACAGAGCATCATTCCATCGACCCAACTGTATGGGCAGATGAAAAGAAAAAGAAGAGGAAGCGGAGGAGGTATGATGATGATGATGAGGCACTGTGGGGCCAAGTGGTGGCCCTTCTGGGTTTTTTTCTGAGGTTAGCAATGAGAGGTCGGTGGGGGTCAGGGTCTACGCATAGATCTCTGTGGTGGGGGCCTTCTTGTAGATGGGCTTCTTCCCCAAGTCATAGCTGCCCTCGTCCTTCTTCTTCATGCAGTAGATGAGGAGGAGGATGAGGAGCACGGCGAACATCAGCCCCACTGCCCCGCCCGCAATCAGAGCTGGAACAGACAGATGGTGAAAAAGGTGAGACGTTAGACTTTTTAAGTGTGGGAGGATGAAGAAGAGGACACACTCATCTCAGTCATTTGAACCAAATCATAGTGATTACAAGTGGTTCAGATCTGAGGAAATTATTACTCTTAAATATAATTATAACTGATGACTATTCACTTCAGTTTTGGAGTCACAGTCTAAAAGTAGCACATCTCATTCAGAATTTTGCCTACCTAGACAGTGTGAAGGTGAGAGGATTTTCACATTTCTAGTCTATAATCAATAACCTATTGGAATGAAGAGTTGTTATCAGCAGCATGACACGTCTGATCACCAAGGTACCTCTGTAATTTTAAACAGCTTTAATATTACCAGTCGTCTTCAGGTAACTAACAATATTCTGACGACCCCTGTGAGAATAATGCAGTCCTGGAAAGACTTACGATGGCATGCTAACAACATTATTTTACAACCCCAACACAAACCAAACGCAGCCTATTATGGCTGTGCACTGACCTGCGAGGACCTCTGTCTTGTTAAAGATGCTCTCGTCGCTGGCATGGGACATGAGGACGTTGGATGGGTGCTCCTCACCGGGCGGAACCTCGTTCCTCAGTGGGATTTCATTGCCCTTCTGGACGATGTCCACCTCATTGACGGTGGGCCGGACTGGGAGCTCCACCTCTGGGATCTTATTGTCGTTCACATCAGGCTGAGGACAAAGGGAGAGGAAGAGGTTCAGTCCTGTTGTCTGTGTACCATGTGGGTCCATATAGGGCCTTCACACCTCTTCCAAGCAAACTTCATTCATTAAGAATCAGAAAGTAATCTGAACTAACTACAGGAAATTACCCCAAAAAGACTTATGCTCATATTCAGCAATTTTGTCAGACTGGCCTATATGCATCAATGGTAACATGGCGGCTAGATGGGTGTACTCTATATGTCTAGATAGAGGTGATGAAATGAGACTGATTGGGTGAAGAGTGTGCAAGAAGGGAATGTAATCCAGTAAAAGGGGAGTTTCCCCAACATCTTGCACACGTATGTAAACCCTGTGTGACTGCAATAATGAAAGAAAACCGATAAACCCAAACCCAAGAGTAGAGCTGTCTCACCTTGTTTGAAGGCTTGGTGTGGTCTTTTCTGGTTGGCACAGTTGCTGCTGTGGAGGAAAGAGGAAAGAGATTCTTAATCTACTTCATAAATCAACTCAACCATATTATTGACAGAGAGGATGGGATGCACAAAACGTGTACCAACAGAGAACTCACTGCAAACTAACTAATACTGATTGATTTGATATGAAATATTTGTGAAAACCAACCTCCATCACCAGATCCAGAAAACTCATCATCCTCATCCTCATACTCGTCCTCATCATCGTACAGTGTGTCAGTCTCTTCATCGTCATTTCCATCGTCGGTGAAGCCAAAGTCAGAGCCGTTCTGGGAGTCTCCTGACGACACAAGGTCGTCGGGGTGCATTGACATGGCAACGTTCTGTGTGGTCTTCATGGGCATCCATGTCTCTGTCTCCCTCACCTGCTGGGACACCAGAGACAGAACAGGGGTTAGAGGGACAGGTTATTCAGACATTTACCAATACGGAGGAGCTACTCTAACTATCCCGTGTGAAATCTAACAAGGGTGAGTGCCTATGTGGAAACCTTGGTTGAATGTCAGAATGAAGGGCGGGTGAGAGTGGGTATGTCATTGGGGTTATGGGGGTATGTCATTGGGGTGCCGCCACCGCACCCCTTGTTGAATCAGGGATATGATCAGGAACAGAAAACCAGGAAAAAAGTAATCTCACATTACAAATTACAGAGCTGTACGCCCAAAAGTACCTGGAATCTTGGGGAAATGATAAGCAGACTGTGAAACTACCATCAACTACCAGACAAATGATTGCCAATTTTGGCTATGGCTGGTAAGTTCATCTGCTCTGCCAGCCACTTTACCAGGTAACCAATTATTTTCTATTCTAAAACATATATTTGGCTGGGAAATGTTGGCATCCATCAGCCACTGTGGCTGTTGGGAGAAAAGTATCTCCTGCCCAGGATACACTATTCAGGGATATGATCAGGAACACAAAAAGCAAAACAAACCAGTAATCTCCCATTCCAAATGAATGGGAGTTACACGGCCAAAGACAAACGGAAATCCTAAAAAAGCTGAACCTGGGTATTACAAGAACTACTCAACATACATCCATGTCTCCCTCCCCCCTCACCTGATGCCACACACAGAGAAAAACACAGGGGCTTGAGAGAGAAAAACCATCATTAGGTGGTGGCAGCTGCTTCCACAACTATAATGTTTGTCTCTCTCACCTGACAGTCCAGGGAATGAAGGAGGGGTGGTGGGAGATAAACAGATATGTGTAAAAATATTCATGAAAAAAACGACCTTGTTTCCTCGCCATCAACCCTGTTGACTGCTTGAAGGAATTTAAGCTTATTCTACTGTTGCTGTTGTCATTTTAAGTTGGATATGATTGTCGGCCAAATGCCTGACCTGTAAAAGTGCACATACATGAATGTACATACATGATACACAGAGAACTATGACTAACTAGTGCAATACAAACTGCATGGTACCAACCACTTTAAGGGTAGAAATTATGGCCATTTTCTATTGCATGTCTCCATGTAGAGACTCATATTAGATCATTCAGAATAATACAATGTATTCATTACAAGTCCCTTTCACTGACGTGTCAATAAATTGTCAATAAACGTGTCTGCATTCCTAACCTGAGATCCCAGATAAATATGAACCAATGAGTGTAGAGTGACACAACGAAGCAACTAAACCAACCAAACACATGACCTCTCACCTCAAAGCAGTGACGGTCTCAGGTCTATGTCATGGCTCGACAGTAACCAGTCATGACTCTAAATACAGTAGGAAGTGACTCAAAACACTGCTATTACACCTGGGTAAAAGGTATAGCATTTGTCTTTACCCTTGCAGAGTCTGTTGCAATGCATGCTAGCCTAATCTCAGAATAAAACAAACATGTTCCAGACTATAATGGTCTTGTGTCCATCCATGTCCATCAAATGGCATAAGTTAATACTCCTCAGCCTAGGCGAGTGCGACATGGTCCTCCCTGGCCAGAATTTTAATCAAGGCTAATGGAAATAGTAGTGAGACAGTAACCCCTCCTGCCTGGGGGCCCAAATCTACAAACTCTTTTCTTGGCAAGAGCCCAATATGCTCTTATAGAAAACAAAGATGTGCCTTTGAACCCCAATCTCACCTTGTCCACAGGCTAACATGTCCTGACAAGATGGCAGTCTAGACAGAAGATTGACCCAAAATGGTCTCCCTGAAGCAAACATGGTTTTGTGTCTGTAATGTTATCACCGCTTTCATCCTGATCTTTTACACCCTTTTATAATAGAATTTGACAACACTACCAGCACAAAAAGGGACTTTCCTATACTATGGATTTCCAACCTAGCAGCCTAGAGCTAGCCTCACCACACTGATCATTATGAAGCTTAGCATAATGAACAGACATCAACCTCTCTTAATCACATTAGCACAGTTAATTTCATTGACCATTTGTCCGGTAAGCAGTGTGAATAGGATTAAGATGCAGGGCTTTTGAATGTGCTCAAACACACACCTCTATCAATCTAATTATCATTACACTACACACACTTAATTAGCATTAGGCCTACAGCAAACAGAGGCATGGAAAGGTAAAGCAAGGCAAGGTAATGCCAAGGAAGAGAAGCTGAACAACCGGTCCTGAACTTCCAGGCCCTGCACAAGGCATCTAGTTTAAAAGGTTTTTCTGTTATATGTACCACAGCTTTGCACAAAGTCCTTACTATCGGTTACTTGGTGATTTAGGAATTGAAACTTTCTCTAAGTCACTCTGAACCAGACAGTTCCATTTCGAAACAGAAATGGAAATGAGGCTACTTACTTGATAGCTTGATAAAGAGATGTAGTAAAAACATTGCATTCAATGGTAAGAAATCTATACCACAGCAGCATATGCTAAAGTATGCCGATTCTACTGACTGGGTGGCCATGATCCTTTTATGACCTTCAAGTTAACCCATCACATTCTACACTGTTGAACTAATTGATGACTAAAATCGATCACATACCAACAAAAAGGCAGACAGAACAAACACAGGTTGGAGGACAGGCAATACTTTGCAGCCTTGCTGGTCAAGTACAAACCGTCACGCATTATGCATTGTCAAACAGCAGCAGAGTGAAGGAAGAATGGAGATAGCAGAGGCAGAGAGACCAAACTAGCCTCTTTCAATCAAACTGAATCATCAAGAAAAAGGCTCGCCAAAAACACACTGGAAACATGCCTGGGCACTCCGCCACATCCAGGGACAGACAGACACACAGCTCTGTGTGACATCATGAGTTTCCCACATGATTACTTCCATCTGAGTCTTTAAAGAGGTCTTTTTTAAGGGTAACTGGTGGCTAAGCCTGCCTGGGCCCCCCAGCATCGTGTGTGTGTGTGTGTGTGTGTGTGTGTGTTGAAATGCTTGGCTCCCAATAGTGTGTGTTTGAAGTTAATCCTCTCTGCCTCTCCCTTTAAAGTAGCCTATATGACTAGAGGGAGGGGAGGGAATGCCCCATTGTTACTGCACAGATGCTTCAAACAGGGCAGCCATTTTTATGTGACTCTTCTTTGCTACAAGGTGGGTCTTGAAGAATCCTGATTTCTGTATTTCCCCTCATTCTTTATGTCCTGGTTTGTCCTGGTTGTTTCCCTCCCACTTTTCCTGCACTCTCTTTTGGACATTTCTGGATTCTAGAACTCTTTTCCTTTTCACGGCTACTTTCATGAGATGTCTGTTTCTGTTTCTGGCCATATATGCATTTGTGTCCTCAAAGAATGACAAAGAAACACTGTTTCAGAAGTAAATCCAAAGTAGTGTTAAATCCTCTATTATGTACTCATTTAAACCCCATACATGGGCACAGGGGAGTTTGAGTGAGTGAGTGAGTTCGTGAGTGAGTGAGTGAGTGAGTGAGTGTGTGTGTGTGTGTGTGCGCGCGCGCCTAATCCTAAAATGTAAAATGGTGACTACTGGCTCTTCATTTCCTCCCTGCCATTCAGATGAAGTCGACTCCTGCTGTGGCATGCTGGGACAAGCCCACTGAGTCACATTATAGGAATCGCACTCATTCAGACAATAATTTGGATTCATCTGAGTCAGGCTCATTCAATTGGGTACAGCTGTATGAGTCAAATTCATTTGAACAGCTGACTAATTCTGCAAAAATACAATGTGAAATATTCTCTGAGGCATAACCACCTTCTGAGCATGCTGCAATTCATCTTGGATATGAAACAAACATGTTTAAAGTGTGACTATCTACACCTGTTGCACACTGCAATGGGCTACTTCAAGTGGACAGGGCAGGGTAAAGGAGATGCAGGGATTAGGCTACCCCAAATCCAGAGCTAGGTTTATGGCTTGCTGGTCTCGTGGTTAGACCATTTGATCCTGGCAACATCCACAGAGAGAATGTCCTCTAAGCAAATATATAGACCGGACAAAACCAAATGTGTCCATCCTGTCAGTGTCTTAGCGTGTAAATTAACTCCTACCTGGCTGCCCCTGACCTCTGACCCCTCAGAGAAATATGGGCATTTATGTGTGTATAGCCGCATAACAGCCAGCCAACAAGAGCCTGTTTGATGCAAGCCATTGTTTTACTCTCTCATATACTCTCTCTCTCTCTCTCTCTCATATATACAGAGTATATGGTGGCCAGCAGGGACAAAGTTTGAGAACAGAAGTACTGTACTAAGTACTGTATATAAACAGAGGCATTCAAATGTCATCGTCTCAAAAAGTTACCAGCCAGTGTGGTGGGTGACATTTATTGATTAACCCCCCAAGGACACATTTTTACCAGCACTTGGCAGATAGTAATCTCAGACCCTACACAGAGAGACACGCAAAAACACAAAGTCCTAATTACACTGTGTGCAACACGGACTGAAGTCCTCCAAAAACAACTTACTGAGACCTGTCCCAACAGGCCAGTCTCTCTAGAAGAGGAGAAAAACAACCCAAAGGCTGAAGGAGTTTTGTTATGCCGAAGTAATGTTAGACACTGAATTTACTATCAGATCTGGGGGATATTCCACCCCTACTACACGCTCCCATTAGGCAAAACCAGGATGTGATGTAGGCCAAGACCCAGGCTACCTGCCTGCATAAACACAACCTTACGCCTGTTCCAATACCAACCATGTGTTCAGGACAACACACACATACACAACTACAGCACACAATGGACACAGCACTTTTATTTGCTTGAAATGAAAACTCACAGCTCCTCTTTTCTTTTTTTCTAACAGGCTGATCAATCAGGGATCTTTTTAAACCCACACAAGCTGGCCTATCAAATGGTTTATCAAATGGCTGATATCTTTTTTTGAAACAAACCTCTTCGGCCATTTTAAAGGCCACTGATCAGACCATAATCGGACCACCATTTTGTCCTCCCACCTATGAAACACAGCTTTATACTCTGCCTAATGAGCGGCAGCTGATAAGGGGCTGGACATGACACAACCAAACCAGAGACTCAGCAAACCAAATGGATTTCACAGAGAGAAGTGAAAACAATGCTTTGGTTTGTGGTCACACAGCAATGGCTACCAACAGGCTAATCTTGTAGCATACCACATCTCCACAAAACAAGAAGAGAGAGTGACATGCACATAGGCAACACATCTGCTTAAAAAAATGCATGTCCAGAGTGGGAAATTAACACCATCCAATAGACAAATGCTGGTAAAATTTGAAGTTTGTTGCTATATTTGTCTATCAACCACTTTTGCACATTTTTAAGACGCTTTGGTGAAATAGTGAAAATGGCTTGTGACTTCTGCGCCACCTGTGTCCAGTGAAGAATAATAACGTGACTATCGATGCCCTTGTCCCCCTCTACAGGGAAGTCAGAGCACAGGGTCAGCTACAGAACAGCGCCCCCAGAACTGACAGCGATTCAGTATCTTGTGCTTCAGTGCTCAAGGATACTTCAGTAGTGCAGATGCCTGCTGACAGAGGGGCTTGAACCCGGTGGTCTGGCTGAAAGAATGAAAAAGTTAAATTCCTGCCCTTGGTATAACACATGCACAGTACAAAATATCCCAGTACTGTGATTTTTCAACACCTCAGGACACCGTCCTGTCCTTGTTTATCCTGTCCATCTTAGCATGGAGGTCCTAAACTTTCCAGTTCCCAGTCTTGAATGCACTGAAAGGCAGTCTGTCAAGACACCCGCCACCCAGCCTTTGGGACTGTCCCTTCCATTGACACCGAACAATGCCAGGGGACGCCTCAAGAGCATATCAATGACCAAGGTAACCAGGGCTAAGCCTTCAGCCACCCCCCTTCATGAAACCAGGGAAACAATCCCTCCATCTGCCAACACAGAGAGAGGCATCTGTTCCATTCACACAACTGCGTGGAGGAGGCAAACTATGAAAAGATAGAAAAGAAATACCAGCATGCAGGAATGTGCTTCCTTATTCTTTGTGATGTCCAATGTCTCCTGACCTTTTAAAGAAAGGACAATTATTGTTGTTTTCCACCTGCTTTTCTCTTGTGATCTCCAAATAGGTCTTTGGCCTGGGATTAACACAAGTGAAACTGGAATGCAAGGTTTGATGAAGGTATTAGAGAGCTGAAATGTGCCACATCCAGTGAAGATTAGCATGGGCCCCATTCCAATTCATGTTAAAAATGTTCTAAGAATGACACTGAATGGTTTGATTGCTTAAGCAGAGCCTTGTTTTGACTTTAGAAGATTATTTAAAGCCACTGGATCCACTGAGCACACTCTGACTAATATTAACAAACTGGGTACGGACAATAAGCTAACCTTCAAACAGAGTCTAGTTCAAGTATTTTGGGAAATCAGCAGCAGAATCTCAGTTGGGAAGTAAATCGGGAGCTTGTTTCCAGTCACCAGTTGCCCCCCCCCCCCTTTTCTATCTTTGCTTTCTTCCCTTTTCACTCCATCTCCTTTCCTTTCCTCCTCACCCCTCCCCCTTCTCTCTTCAGGCCCCTCTCATCTATCTTTCCTCTCCTGTTCTCCCCCTCTATACTCCTGTCAGGTGATACTTGAACCAGTAGGATTAACACAGTGTATTGTGTTGCCTGATCTGCTCATGAGATGCACTTATAACCCCTGACGTACCTCCACCAAGGGACACACACACACACACACACACAAATACCAATGGAGGGGCAACTAGTACAGGTGTCCAAGGCCTTGAGCCCTTGGTACTCAAAAGTTATAGATCTTATTCCCACGACAGCCACTTTGAATTCTCGTCACACTCGGGGTGGGAAGTGTTACCCCTAACACTGGCATAAGATTCAGATCGACCAAACAGTTATCATGACTGAATGACTGAATTAACAGGGAGTTTCTTACCAGCTATCTACCGAGGCTAGATTCCAGTAGCTAGCTATAGTGGGCCAAATATATTACTTTAAAACGTGAACCTATAGCCCTCCCGATTCTTGAGAGCCAATCATTTTTAATACATTCTTCAGTGGGAAATCTGTGAAATGATAACCGTTTCTCAGATTCCTGACGTTTGTATGACTTGATGCACATCACCCTGGGAGAGTTCAAAATGGCCACCATGGGAATAAGGTCTATATGATAGTTACTTTCTTAAGTCATAAACTTGGCCCATAACATGTCCCACAACATGTTTTGTCTTGGGCATACTAACAGCAGTGGCCCTCATATCTTGTTCAGGGCACAGCCCCAGTGCTGCTCCTACATATAATCCTACACTTGGTCCGGGAGTGACTGACTAGCTCCATTGTGGGCCTCATTTGCCCTTCGATCAACACCTAGAGCAGAGCTGGAACTCAAACACACACAGACAGACACATACACACACATATACAAACACACACGCCTACCTCTGCTTTTCATTCTGACAATTGAGCTCTAGATTCCTTCCTGCTCCCTATCTATCTATAGCCGTGTTTCCACCTACCATGTGAGACGCTCTATGGCAACACCACTTACACTAAAGTCACAATAGCCTGAATCCTAGCAACACTCAGATGGGAGATGAATATACAACTGACTGTCACATTCACAGCCACTTAATTGGGAAACAGAGGTCTACAGTTTTGTCCTCACTGCAGGTGTAAATATTACTCAGCGGGTAAAAACATTCAACTCTGGTATGACACAGGTCACTTTTCTGTTCTACTCCCTTCCTTTTCTAGCCATTTAAGATAAGACGCAACTGTACAGACAAGCCAGCTGTGTGACAGACAGTGCTGATTCTGTCTCCACTGATAAGCCTAATTGAGTTTTGATGACCACTTCCTGAGGGAATGTCCCGGATCTTATCGTAATTATCTTATTGGGTACTTCCTCCTGCCGATGAAGCAATCCTGACATGTCAATTGGATGATTTACTATTATTACCAAATCTGTGACTGATGTAGAAATAAGCCACAGGCCCATACAAAGTCAAGGCAAACCCTCTTATGGAAGCCTGGCCTTTCTAATGTCCCTCTAGTCTCTTCTCTCTTCTCTAGTCGCTCTTTGATGTCACTCCCTCGGGCAAGCATATCGCTGCCTTGGATCAAAGACATTACAGACCAATAGACTAACTGTAAGCTGCTATGGGGTTATTATCAGAGATAAGATCAAGACTTAAAAAGACAGGAAATAATGGAAGAAAAAGCAGGGAAACAGGAAATCTCCAACTACAATAAATCAATTTTGTGTTTAATAAAACCCAGAAATCCTGAAAAAAAGCTTGAATGTGAATCATGCTAGCAAACAACTGGGCTTTGTGGACACAAGAATACCCCTTCATAACTAATGGAAGATTATTAGACACAATAACCCCCATTCAGTTATAATGGGAGATGACCATTTTCGCACCCCTTCATTTTGCAGAGCTGGGGGTCAGTTCCATTTTCAGTTCATAATATCAGGAAGTGAAGTAGCCTTCACTTAAGCCTAATTTGATAATAAACAAGGGCCTTTGTCAACATTTCAATTTTGTAAATGCATTTCCTGAATTAAGAAAGTTACCGGACCCAGGATGGACAGTTAATAAATTATAGCTGGCCTCACATTCACTTTCTACTCAAGTCAATTAACACAACGTCAATATTTAGCCTACAGCTCATCCTTCTCGAATCCTGGTGGCTAATCATCAACTCCACCCTACCGGATTCTCTAAACGGGCCATCTCATATACTGAATAACCAGACACATAACAGAGACATCAGAGAGTCGTGGCTCAACCTGCAGAAGCAAAGACTTAGGTTTAGGTTAATACCTTGCACTTTAAATTATTTTGGAGAAGAACATCAATTTTTTATCCAGTTATATCACAAAGGCTGAGGAACCACACCAACAGAAACAGACAGGCAGACCCAGACAAAATAAACACACTAACACACTAATATGGTGCACATTTGTTAACCACTTGTTGATTCCCATCCAAAGCACAATCTTAGATAGTCAGTGAACCAAATCTTAATTATCTGTTTAGTTGCTCGGTCATGTTAGCCAACCGCCTTGTGCATATTGGCTGTTTCTGCTCACAGACTGTAAAGTGCTAACAACTGATAACTTTGTCTAGCATAAAAAGAGACTGGCAGCAATGTTGGCCAGTTAGTATCCGTGATAGATTGTATGCAGCTAGCTAGTTCTGCTGCTGTTATGGTTGGGGGGACTGAGGAATGCATCTCTCTGTGGGTCGGTTAAGTAGCTAAGACCTTGGCTACACAGTCACCACATTCCACGGTTCTCTACACTGGAGCCAAGGCACAGGCACACGCACACACGCACATGCACACACGCACACAAGAGGTTGGGCCAAACCACCAAACACTGCTGTTGTGGTTCTTCCAGGTTCATGCTTCATATTATGACTTCAGGCTATACTAACTGCTGCGCTATCCTGTGGTGAAGTATTTCTTAAACTGTGGGCTGGGAACCAAAATGGGCTGTGAGGCTACTCCTAGTGGGTCCCAACTTGTAGTAGTATGTTATTACAAGCCTGGGTCTCAGGGAGGAACCAAATTTACTCAGCATGGGTCCTAGATTGAAAAAAACTCAAGATTCCCTCATCTCGGCTATATCATCAACTTTTTCATTTCAAGTAAAATGAGATAAACATTTTTCTTCACTCCAGATTTGTGTTTTCTATCCAACAGCAGAAATAAGTTGGTGCTTTTCTCCCAGATGTTTCTCTTGGCTGGTGGAAAAGACTTCTGAAACAGCCTTCACAACATCTCGAGCAAGCAATACAAATGAAATTCTCTAAAGTGGGGTGGCAGCTTCACCAGTTCACTACTAAGGGAAACACTTGTACACACACCAAGGTGCAAGACTACCACAAGTTAATCATAGCTGAATTATATGGATTCAAAATGGACAAGGCAACCTCTGTTGTTGACAACAGACTTATTGACTGTGGTGCCTGAGTAAGCCATCAGTGGCCTAATGTAGGAACAGAGACCTCACATACTGTGATAAACAGACGCAAGCAAAAGCTTGGACACACACTGTAATACTGTGACACACACCACATCAAAGAGGTACTGTATTAGTGAGGGGCATTTGTCAGGCAGGATGGCTGAATAAGGGAAACCCTCATACCATCCAACAGCACTCTGATCTCTGGTGGCTATGTGTAGGCTGATGGGAAAGGGTAAATTTATTTTCAATTCAGGCATAACTCCATGAAACAAAAGTATTCTAAAGAACTCTGAAAGGTTTCATACCTGTTTCATATTTAGATCTTTAACATTCCTTAACAAAATAAACTGGAGATGAATAAATACTTTTGCCATTAGAAAGTTGCCAGTTGAAATGGGGCTAAATGAGAATAAATGTTCTGTCACTAGTAAATTAATATCTACTTCAATTCATCTCCACATGGAATTGATTGAAATGACCCCGATGTGATTGATCTGAACTGAGTGAGATGAACCTGTCCATGGGGTCAAGTCAAAGACTAATGGCTTCTAGATGCACATCTCCACAGAGAGCGACACCTCACCATACTGCCACGCACAGCGCTGAGCTCAGTGACCATTGGCAATGCTGATAAACTGCTACGCTGCACAACTCTAGCTGTACAAAGATAAAAGCCAATGCATCCATGGTTATGTAACAACCTGTTGGTTAATGACAGAAAACAGTCTACATACATACAGTACACAAACATCACAACAACCAAATTCTGGTGTCACTGGCATAAGGCTTAGTTCAACTTAAGGTCTTCAACTTGTAAAATACCTCTGCACCAGGTTTTTGCTATGGTATCTGATGCTCTGTCATTGTGGGAATTTACTCTACTAAGTATATAAAACAACTTTCAAACTATACCTGCCAATAGTATTCTCCCATGAGCCTGTGCAATGTTTGCATTTCATCATTTTACTGGACCGTATTTTAAATAGCTGCTGTGAGTGTCAACGCTCTGGGGACTCACGCTCAAAAATGAATATACAGTATGCAAGACTACTTGCAAGAGCACAATATGTATGAATGTGTGAGATTATGTTTGGGTTTGATAAATTGGCTTGTTTTTCAAGGGTCATCTCTTTTTCAACTCATTTGAATGTTCCTCCATTTTTCTCTTTAGTCACATCTGTTCTCCTTGGAAAAAATTCAGTGCATCATCACTGATAGTTCCTAACAGTCTGGCTTCAGGCCTGCAATAACCATCTGTCAGAGTATGACAGAGTAGCCTGCCACAGAAGAGGCAGGGGCCATGGGGCCGACATCAAACGGACTCCCTCCAGGCTAAATGATACATTTCCCAATGGAAACACAACGAGGCTCAGATTCCATGTTCTGCCCTGGCCCTCTATATTTTCACTATTCCACCACAAAGCCACAACAGCTTTCTTTCCAAGAATGGGGGAGGAGGCAGGGTAGAAAACTGACGAACTAGGCTGCATGCTCCTGGGGCTGCATTTCCCAGGCTGTCGCTGGAAATAAGAACGTGTTATTAGTCAACTCACTATATACGGGTTAATATATACACACACCTTGATTCTAGGACATAAAAGACGCAGTAAGCATCCAAAATGTCAGATCAAAGTGACACACATAGGAGTTTACTTATAGATCTACTTCTGCCTACATAAATTCATATAGGCATGTGACCTGCCAGAATATCTAGTGGTTGAAAGGGGAGGAGGGAGGGAAGGAATCAAATTCTCAGCTCCTCTCCATCACGAGCAGGAAGGACAAAAACCTCCTCTCCCTGTGCCAACATTCCATGGTCCAAAGGGATTTTATAGACCAGCGAACAGCAATGCAGGAACCATTATTACATCCTAGTGATACTATTTATCATGCTCCCTCTCTTTCTCTCCCTCCCTCCCTTTCCACGCTCTTTCACCGCACAGGCATTCAAGTCACCCCATCATGCAAAAAAGAATGAAAAAGCAGGCTCATTCTAGTGCAAATGATTGGGGGCTAAATTCAAAACCGGCAACATTCCAACAAGATACAACACATAGACTCAACCTGAGACTCCAAAGGCAAGACAGACAACAAGCTGGGGTTTGGTGGTGCAACATGGATTAACTCAGGGGCAAAGAGGATTTCTTTTGCCCTGATTAACCGCAACAGTTGCTATCACAGGCACATTTTTGAAACTAAGGTGCTCTCCTAGGAAAACTGGCATTGTGAGCAAGTCAGTCCTGTCGGCTCAATAAATGTCCTAAGCCTGTTCCTAATAGTGTCAGAAAGAGTATCAATAAAAGAATGGGCCTGCACATTAGGATTTGAGGTCAATTCACTTTAAACCCAATCAATGACATGAAACTGATTCATTCATGAAAAAAACAAAACAATTCTATTGATACATTTTGCATAAAATCCCCTTCCTGAATTGGTTTAACTGAAAGCGACTCGACTCCAACTATATTTGGTCTTTCCAGAGAGACGTTTATTTCACCCACCAAATCAACTAATAACTTTCATATCTTTCACTGTCGCATGCACATATGCAGCCATATATGGGCAGAAAATGCTGAGGTCAATGGGAAAAGTTAAAAAAGAAAGATTTTGTTTGGCCCAGTCTATAACAAACTGATAAGGCTGTCCACAGGGCCCAGCTGGCCACGTAGACATCTAAAAGAAATAAAAACGGTCACCAAGCAACAAACTGCTCAACCATACAAAGGCATTTTAAAAAAAATAACTAGTCCCAGCGTTAAATGACCACAAAGACATCAATACAGATCAAAACAGGGGAGAACAGACACGATAAACTCAAGCAACTAGCCAACAGGGAAATTAAAACTCAGTTATCTCAGGTAGGCCAATTAACAACAAAGCCAATGCAATCTGATCAGAATGCATTCCAATCATCCCTGTGGCTCCCAAAATGCCTTTTGCATCTCAGAGCATTTTCTTTTGTCTAATAGCAGAACATTGTATCGATTAGCTGGGAACTCCAATCCCACATTCCAATAACGACCTCAGTGGGAAGAGAAAAGAAAAGTCAGAGAGGGAGGTGGAGGGGAGGATTGTCATAGTTTGGGGCTAAGTAGCCATCAAAGGAAAGTGAAGCAAAAGAAGGGGTGACCAAAGAGAAAAGGGGAGAAAAGCAGCCAAGCTGCTACCTAGGAATGACAATTGATCAGAGAGAAAAAGACAGACAGACAGTGGGAAAGACGGGTAGAGGCAGAAAAAACAGACTGCGTGAAAAATAGAAAGAGTAGACAAGAAAAGCAAAATCAGAGAGTTGGAGTTTGTGAAAAATTAGAAAAACTGGATTTCTTTTTTAAAGATTGTATTTTGGTGGGAAAGCAATAGGTGGGTGCTGCCCTAACATAACCATGCTAGGCTAGCTCGCAGTCATCCAGCAGGGGAAAGGAGTGTCCCTTATGAAGAGGCCCTGGGGCTCTATTGAGATCCCTCCAAGTGTGCAAAATCCCCAAGAGGGCCGGTCAAGGTCACCAAAGGTCACATTCCACAAGGGGAATGCAAAAAAAGAGAAGGGAGCAGGAGGGAGAGGACGAGGGAGAGTGAGCGAGCAGAAGCTACATGGCTTTGAGGAATGTTACAGATTGTGAAGGTGAGCTGCTTGCAGTCACAGTGTGTGTGTTTCCTTGGATAGCAACTCACTTGTAACACCTACACACTGGTGGAAAGAAGTAGCCTAAAGGCAACCAAAGCTCAGAGCTTTAATCCAGGCCGAGTCCATACGTTTGTGGTTCCATCATGAGAAATTTCGACATGTCATGGTACAGCGCACTGCAATGCATGACAGTCACATACGACTCTTGCCTTAACATGTCTAAAACAACTAGTGGGGCTTCGATCAGGAAATCCCCCACCAAAAACACAGGAAATATGTTCTTTCCATGTTAAGATCTTGTTTGGTCTTGTTTTTCAATTGTTTGCCATGATCTTGTTGTTTGCTTGTGTTTATCATTTTGCTTCAGCTGATGACAACCAACTTCAACCTCCACTGGAAATGAATTGAAGCAGTGTACCCAAAAGACATCCTGAGGGGAAAAAACTTAATAGAAACAACAACATAACCAACACTTTAGTGTTTTAATTGGCTGGACAAGTCTGTGACAGATTGAACAAACTATTTAGCAAACAGCCAGAAGGCAAACTCACACAATAACATTGTTCAAAGAACTGACCCATGTATGAGAGTATCTGGTTATCTGGTCATTTGCTGCACCTCACAAATTTTCCAGTTTTGCAGGCTTGAAGAGAGTCTCTGAAGAAAGCCACAAGACAGGTTCTTCCTTTTAATCTTTAATTGTGTACAGAACGGTCAAATTTGGGCTAGATCTATGTGTGTGATCTATGCTGTGTGCCCTGACATCCTGGTGAAAAAAAACACATCTCCACTTATTTTAAAACTATTCCTGATTCCTGATATGTACCCAAACCTTAATGTCACTTGGAGTGACTGATAAAGTCAGTGTTAGGCCTACTGCTATCCACCCTTTCTAGCAGCTTAACACTCAACACACCATCTGTACTGAGTGACTGGGCTCCCACCCCCCAGGGTGTGTGGCATCTAGATAGCCCCCATTACCATTCCATTTCAGCCAACCCACCCACACACAACAATCACACGGCCATTCTTTCCTTTAGGTACTAGAACAGGACAGACTGGTGAAGGAATGACATTCTCAGGTGTTTGAATGACACACGCTTCATAAATAGTTCATGAGGCTTGAGAACCTGCCAACAGAAGAGGGGTGTCAATGCCAGACAGGGCATCAGATACTATCTATCTATCTGCACATCTATCTATCTATCAACAAATGGGGGTTTTGTGTCAGAAATTCATGACTGCTAAAATCAGGATATAGCACATTCTTGACAGTAGTGACAATAGATAGCTCAAAGGGATTTACAAGACAACCGAAAAGGAATTTTGTCAACACAAAAGGGACATAAACATAATGACATCAAAAAGTTTCCAATACTTATAATACACTATAATACAATAGTGTCTTAAATGTTGGCCATCAACTGCACTCCTCAACACACATTATTTTGCCATTAAGCCTTTGCTTATCTCAGTGGTTCCCAAACTACCCCCTGGGAGGAAAATGAGGGCAAAATGAGGAATAGGATAATTTTTCACTTTAAGATAGAGAAGAGAGGATGTTAAGTGAATGACCAGATGCTTCATTGTTAACTATCACCCACCTAGAGTATTTTTAAATAGTTGTCCAATTCTGAACCAAATCATATCCAGCAACAAAAACCTTCTCAGGTGTTAGGGTCCCTCAAACAAAATCTATTGAGGTCTGTCATCTAATGAGTCTATTTGGGTGGGGGTGACATCAAAATGTATGAGAACCTGTGCTCTATCTATTGATCAAAAGGACTCATTCATCTAAAAAGACCAGCCCAAGTATCCCAGTGATAGGCCCATCAGGGGCAGGCAGAGTGACTGGCTGACTAGCCAGCTACCCCCATCTGGGCCCCATACTGGATAATAGCAGCAGGCTATAGATGCCTCTCTGTGTCCCTCTCCCCCAACACCAGCACATTCACTGGACTCAAGCCTAAAACTAGCACTGAAGTGGGCTAACAACAATAGGGCTCACTGATTATCTAACTAACCAACTTTGTAAACAGCCCAACTTGTTCTAAGTTAGTTTGAAACTTCAGAGCATTTCAACATTTTCAAAGCAGTTGCGAGGTAAAGTTAAACTCTGAGACCTGTTTAAGAGTGTGGCAAACGTAGCTAGTGAGGTTACTGTTAATCATAGAAAACATTACCAACGGTTGGTTAAAATGTTGTCAAACGTAGCCAAACTTTAACAGTGAGAGGTATTTAGTAAACAACTTACCGACTCTGAATGAACGGAGGCAAATAAAAACAGCACGAGGCACACTTTGAACATGGTTGTCCTTTAAGTGAAACCGTCTTAAATTAAAAAGGTTTAAAGTTGAGTTTGTAGCGTTGACAACGGCAGGTAAGATAGCTAAGGTACAGTTGCTTCACAGCAGTCTTTTTCCAATAGTTCCAGAAAGTAAAAAGTTCACGCTATCCACCTAATCACCTTGAATTTCTCTTGCGTGAACGCTGTATATCCTTTCTCTCCGGTTACTTATCAACAAGACTGCGAGTCAGCGACCTCACAAATCTGCTCTATATTTTGGATGTGTCTCTCTCTCCACCCCCGTCGTGAAAGGCGACCAATGGGCAAAGCTACACTCACCCTCCCTTCTTCATAATTTACGGTAAGTCCCGTGGTAGCGTTCAACAGGTTGGCCCCTCCCCCCATCGGGGTACGTCATTCGTACGAGCGTTAGGGTAATACTATTAGGAAAACGAAATGATCATAGTAGAAGCACGGAATTGATTTCTTATTAAATAAATATAGGAAGTTTAGTGATATTGCCTTCAAAATAAAAGCGGGAAATTCTCATTTAAAAAAAGAAGAATTACATATCGCGGGTGTAAAGAACAACAGTCACATCAAAACATTCAAGGGAATGTCTTATGTGTGAAACTTATATTGTTCAAACATTGTATTCTACATTAAGCAAAATCTACTTGAAACAACATTGATTAGATATCAGCCAAAACCGTTGAATTAACATGTTGATTTAGCATTGATCTTGCTCGTTGCTTTTGCCATCTATTCAACTTGGAAAGTTCAACCAACATGTATGCCGATATGTAGACGTATGTTGTTTAAAACATGTTAATTTTATGTACACTTTCAGTTAGTTTCTTGAATTACACAGAACAGATATTTAAATGTATAACCTATTTAGATTAATCTATGTGCAAACTAAATAACTAAAGTACAAAAGGCCTTAATGGCTATAGTATATGGTTTTCTTTTCTTCTTGCTTTTTTCACCCTCATGGAAAACTACAATAATCCTAAAATAAAGTTTAGAATGATATTACACAAATATCACAGGTTTGTTTTATAGTGATAGGTGACGATGTATGTTAAGGTCACTATGAACCCATTCTTGACAACCACAAATACACTACTAAGTCCCTAAAGGAATATTAATTATAAAAAAAAAAAAAACCCATAAAGTTCCATAATGTCGCTATAAATTTACTATTGAGAACCACGGACACTCCTAAATTCCTATAAGAATATTATAGGAATATTATAGTGATACCATAGAGAGTGAAAAGTACATAAAGTCACTATAAACTCACTATTGAGAATCACAGGCGCTCTGAAGTCCCTATAGGAACCTTACAGTGATGTTTCGTTAGGGTCACTTGTGTTCATTTTGTTTTCGTGATGTCGAGAGGGCTATGACGGGAAAAAAGGGAAGTTAGATGCCCCCGGGGGTTTCGTGCGCTGCTTCATGGAAACATTTCACTTACTGACGACATCTTCCGGTTTTTTCCCGGTACTCTGCTTTCGCAGAGTCCGGGGACCGCAAACCTCCCATTTCCATACATACACAAGTCTGGTTTGGAAAACGTTTCGCTTTCCAAAGTCAATCTGTGTCACGACAACAACCTCATTCATCGTTTTCCTGTCTAGTTTACCCTCTCTACTGCTTCATGATGTGTTAGACCATCGTTATTTTCACTTTCTATCCCAATAATCGTCGCATAACTCAAACGATACCTTTACGTATCGAAGTGAAGTATTCTGATTGTGTGTGTGGCTCGTACTCAACACTTTACAGTACTTAATAGTGACCTTACTGTACCTTGTGGCATTTTCTATGTCCTATTTTATCTCTGTAATATTCCTATAACACGCGTATAGTGGTGTGTAGTTTGCCTGCGGTGCGAACTGAGTTTAAAGTGACTTCATCGTACTTTGTGGTATCATCTATGGTATCGCTATAATATTCCTATAATATTCCTATAGTGAGTCATAGTGTGTCTGTTGTACTCAATAGTGAAAATAGTGACCTTATTGTCCTTTAGGGTGTCTCGTATCTCCTACGGCATCACTCTAATTTCCCTATAATATTACTATAGTGACGTAAGTGTCTGTTGTATTCAACAGTGAGTTTACAGTGTCTTTATTTTTTTTGTGATCAAATGTTTTTACACAAGTGGGAATAAAAAGACAGAAACCATGACAGACTGAGATTACAATACAATACATTACAACATAATACAA
>CABFOQ010045264.1:0-18861 GCA_900660455.1 Gephyroberyx darwinii | reverse complement strand
GGTCCCAAGCTCTACAGAGAATGCAGCCAAATTCAGATAGGCCCAGGCTGTCAGTCTCTGTATGATGAATGCTAGCACCCTCTCTTTCTCTTTGCATTGTTTGTGGAGTTGGTCAGAACTGATGAAGGCTCGCCAAACCGGCGAGAGATTCTTTCAACCTAATGTCTAGCAAAGCTTTTTTATGCAGGACCTTCCAGGGTGGTGGCCAGATTGACTGCCTTCCGTGGCTCAGTCCAGTTGGCAGAAGAGACCACTAGGTCATCTCCAGTACAGTAGTACATCTCCAGTACTTCCATCTGGTACTATAGAGTGGTGCATGGGTGACGTATTTTTGTAGGCCAACCCAGAAGTTAGCATCGCCCTGGTTCCCTCGACAAAAAGCCAATGGGATTTTTGCTTTGGATTATTGCAGAAAATAAACTCTGTGGCAAACAAAAGTTTATGATACTTAGAAGTTTTGTTCAGCAAGATAATCTTCACAAATGAACACCACTTGTATGATTTTTGAAGCATAAATGCAATTGCCAGAAGTAAAAAGCTAACGTTAGGCTATAAACTAATTACACCACCGCTAAAAATATTATAAATTGATAAATCTACAAGTTGGAAAGTTTGAGTTAGAATAGTTTGGAAGAGTGCAAGAATAAACACAACTAGAGGCTGTAAAGGCAGACTAGTGAGTAGATGAGTTACCATGTTCAGCGTGATGGCATTTAATGTCCCGACAACCTCTGTAGTCTCATTTAGCCGCCTTTTTTAAGATCTGTAAAAGTTTCAAAATTCACGAGTGGGGTATTTACTGATGTATCTTATGTCGTAGAACAAAACGTGAAAACCTCTTAAGCTTGTGTTAACCACAGACCTTATTTCAGGCATCTAACCAAAAACCCATTCAAAAAACCCATAGACTTCAAGACGAGGGAACCGGAAGTGCAAAAATGCTAACTCATTTCCGGGTTTTAGGACTCATTCCTGCACCACTCTCTATGCAGCTGCTTTGTCACTGAAGTTCTGCAGTACTTACTTTACCTGCTGAAACTACAATTAATTAAAATGGGTCTGAAAACCCGCTGTGACCGATCATTTGGGCCTTGGGTCAAACTTTGTAACTTTCCCCGATCCGTATCGCCCACATTTGGCAAAAAAAAGAAAAAAAAGAATGCTCAACATTTGGGCGTTTCTCCCTGGTGGTCTAGTGGTTAGGATATTAGCAATAGTCAACCAGCAATCTGCTTGGCAATTCTGGTCGGCGCTCTCACTGCCGTGGCAATAGTTCGATTCCCGGTCAGGGAACTTGTTTTTGAAAAGTCCTTAGACGGGCGTATTTATTTGCAAATTACTGTGAGGAGAGAGAACTGTTGCATTCTGTCTTCCCTCTCTGGCTCAGTGGAGGCCACAGTACAGATAGACATATTCTCCATATCACTTGACTGTGTGTTTAGTGGTAACTGGTCGGTCTAAAAACCTCAAGAGGCTTGAATATATCTTTCCATCTGATCAAGCAGCAAACACATTATTGCAGTCTATAGGCCGAACAAAACAGTTTATGATCAAAACAGATACTAAAGCAGAGATTAAAATTATAGGGTAGAAAGGCGAAAATATCGTCACTGACGTAAACACTGACATCTTACATGGTGTTACATCATTTGTCTGTGTTCTCAGTCTCTGAGGTAAAAACAACAATAAAATATTTTACTCACCACACTCCACCATGACCTCATAGGTCTTACTCTTGACTTCGCCCTTCAGCCCCAGTTTACTGCGGGCCCCTTTCAGGTCCTCCTCCTTCATCGCTGGACGCTTCTTCTTCTTCACCTCACCAGGCTGGACAGAAGTAAGGAAAGAGGAGACAAAAGTAACTGATTAATGAGCAATGAAACAAGAAGGAAAGTAAAGGTTAAAATTTCATATGTGTCAATGGTGTTATTTATACACAATTCTCTGTACTGAAACTGAAGCACTGTTTAATGCTATGTTTATTGTAATTTATTAGTTTGTCCTGAACCAATTTACCTGTGACATTGTGAGCGGGGTTGGTGCGGTGATCCCAGAGTCAGAGTCACTCTTATCAGTGTGATGTTTTGTTATTCTGGTCAGTCTCTTTCTGTCCCAGCAAGCCTGAACATTATATAGGCTTGGGTCCGTGCCCAACACACATCTCCTATCAGTGAGTCAGTCAGACCCCCTACCCTCTGCCCCTCCCTGTCTGTTGTCAGTGTGTATTATTAGGTGTGACGTGAGGGATTGTGCAGCTGGAATGGGTCTCCCGTTCTCTACGATGGGCTTACAGGCCAACAGCTGATAATGCAGGCCACAACACAAGTGGCCAGCTACTTCCCCTGCCCCTACCACCCTTTGTAGCTTTTCATTCACCATTAGTTGAGTCAAAACCTGTCTCCTACTTCGCCACACCTCCCTGGTGCTCTAGTGCAGGGGTTCTCAAACATTTTCATATCACAGACTGCCAAATAGACACTCATTAGGCCACAGACCCCCATTTGATAAGATTTTGTGCCAGGGGCCCCCATATAGGGGAGTCTTTGTTGTTGATGATTTAGTACTGAATTGTAGAGATTTCAGATAATAGTGGTGAGTGAAACCTATGGTTCCAAAATCCTTCTCAAGCATTCTGTAATTGGGGTAACCTCTAATAAATGAAATTTAAATGAATATAATAAATGGCTCAGAGTCTGCATTCCCATTGCTACAACTCAGATTCTCAGCTCGTCAGGGAATGTCTTTTTGGGTCTTGTAAAAAAGATATTATGTTAAAGTTAAAGTTATAATGTACCAGTGAAGCCATTTGTGCTCCTCTTATATTAGCAATAGTCAACCAGCAGTCTGCTTGGCAATTCTGGCCTTGTACCAGGTAACCCTTTTAACTCTGTAAGGATACGTTCACACTAAGCTGGGTAAATTTGAAAACGCATACTTATCTCTCCGTTTTGGCCTCCCGTCCACACTAAGGCCCAAAATGGAGCTTTTCGAAAACGCTCTTCCAAGTGAATAAATTTGAAAACGCCGGCCCCCCCGTTGTAGAGTGGATGGCGAAAACAGTATCCAACAGTATCAAATAATAAGTTGTTTAACAAACAAACAAAATAATGGAGTCTATGTACTTTTGAAGGCCAGGCATGACCACATTAGATAAAGAACATGAGCAAGAAACTGAACTGATATTAAGTTTAGCTTAGTTTAGTTTAGTTTAATGTTTGCTTTGGCACCATTTGGCAAACTACATGTGCAGCCTCAAATACTACGATGCAAGCTTTTTGTAGTCAATCTCCAATATCCCTATTAGGTGAACACAGTGCTCATTGGAATTCACTCTTTGCATCAGCTGTTTTTGTGTTTTGTTCATAATGTTGAGCTTTTGTAAGTACAGTACATAGTACAAAATGGATCTCCTCTAGACCTGACTCAGGCATGATTAGTAGGCTCAAGCAGACATGTGTTTGTGCATGGGTCTGTGTTTACTTATCTAACTAGGTGAAGGATCTCTCTCAACATCCTCTACAAAAAGCCTCAAGAGAAATGGACTGTGTTTAGAACACCACTGGTGGCTTTGGAATCACACGTTTATTGTTACTGGGGATAAACCAAGAAAGCAAGAGACAGAACAAATATGATTGTGTCAGGCAGGGTATACAATCATGCACAGTGACAGTGACAAATGGAAAATTGCCATTTGTGTGTATCCTTCATTAAAGATGAGCCAGGATGAAATGCTTTTCAGAGCCCCTCGTGTGACTGCGCTCTTAAGAGATGTCTGTGAGTCTTGTTACTAAATGTGTGCGTGTGTATGCCCTTAAGTATTTGCACGTACGTACTACCAATGAATCTATTTCAAGGCACATAATCATTAGACTAGATTAGACTACTCCAACGCCTCGCCTTAACTGTGATATCAATTCTGTCGAGGGTTGTTGTTTAATTGAAGTAACAGCCTATTATACATAGGTGACCACCTACGTGACGTTATTTTCACCAAATCATCTGACACCTTTTTCAGAATTTAAAATGGTTAACAATTTTTTTAAAAGTTTTTTTCACTTTGTTAGCTGGTTTTCCATATTATAATAGAAACCTAAAACATATGTATCACGCCAAATTAAGAACGCAAGAAAGAACGCAAAATCGTTTGTTGTGACTTTAATCTGCATGTGCGACTGGAAGTAATTCCGAGCAGCTGGGGCAACATTGCTTTGGACATGACGTGTAAAATAGTGAACAAGACGTAAGAGAAACGGCTCACTGCGCCTTGCCCCGCATCTGTTGTCTGTCAGTGTCAAAGTGCTCCCTCTAGTGGTACTGAATGAATACTCACAGACAGTATTTAGAGTGTGAACATTCTACGTTGCGAGATTGTGGAAGAAGCTCCCTGGTGGTCTAGTGGTTAGGATTCGGCGCTCTCACCGCCGCGGCCCGGGTTCGATTCCCGGTCAGGGAACTCCTTTTGAACGTTGAAACTTTCCATTATGTAGTGTAAATGTCGCGGTTGGAGATTAGCCCAAAATTAACCACCGCAATTCAGAGACAAAGAATGACGAAACTATCTAATCCAGCACAACACTTTGCCAAAGTGACAATAAAAATCTATTCATTTACAAATTAAACTTCAATTTTCATGCAATGAAAATTAAAAATACTAACCAACATAGTTTGTTCTAATAAATTGCATTTTAAATGCATCAACACTAAACTGATGGTACTGTTACTAGGTATAGTAGTAATGCTCCAGGTAATGCTCATGGAAAAAGTCAAACCTGCTGCAATAAACTAATGTTTCATATACTTTATTGGAAAAGCATATATAATGATAATTTATGTCCATCATTTCTAAGTCATTATTCATCTAGTAGTTTTATTTTGCAAAATACTATATGCCCTCTTTATGAGCTGGTTACCATAACAGTTTTATGATGCTGTACTTCCTCCTTTAAAATGTGCAGTCATTTATTCCTTTATACCCAGAATATCATACTGAATTCATTACCAGCGCCATAGTCATCACAGTCACAGTTTATGTTACACTCCCTTTTCCTTTTAAGAGGACCAGTAAGGACATTAACTATGCACATGTGTGCATGCACACACACACACACACACACACAGACACACACTTTTTTCCTCCATTGTCTGGTCCACAGTCAGTAACAGTTTAGAGGTCTGTGCTTGTCACATTCTCAACATCAGAGCCTGCTGAATGCTGCTTCATGCCTGAAGATCTGGGCCTCTGGTTAAACAGTCCAAAACAATAAAATAAAGAAAACACTGGTAATTCCACTCAGGCACATTAGAGGAACAAAGAGCATATGGAACAAAACGACACAGGAACATCACTCAAACACACAACGAAAAACACTGACAACGCTGTGATGAACAGGAAACTGTGCAAGAAATGTGGGGGTCCCATATCTTCTCTTCCTGTCTGAGGGAATGAATAAAGAATACTTTTGGAGTAGGCTTTGTCACCTTTTTGGCCCAAAAATAACACTAAAAACTCAAAACACCTGGGAAAAAAAGGAACCTTAAACTGGGAGCAGAGACATTCAAAGACAATGAATAGACACAGAATCACAGCATGTCAGTAAAACGGTCACAGAGAAATAAAGACCACAATTTTATGCCTACAGAGACAGAGACAACATTGGCTAAACTGATGTTTGGTAGGTCTTGCAATGTTGGAAGGAAGGGTGAATATTAAAACAGTTGTCGCCAAGCACTGATGCTCTCGTCGCAGTTTGACTCCGACATGATTAGTGTTACATACAAGACAAACAGGATATGGAAAGAGTTGCAGGTCACATCAACACAAAGAGTGTAACATTCTGAAATAATGCTCCTGTAAATTAGAGCGTGCACACACACACGCACGCACTCACACACAGCAGGCTATGGTGGTAAGCCTACACAATGAAACAACTTCAAGACATAGTTTGAATGCAATCTACATCAGGAATACAATCACTTTGGTGTGTGTGTGTGAGTGTGTGTGTGTGTGTGAGTGTGTGTGAGAGTGTGTGTCACACAGAGTATAAAATGTTTCAAACTGTTTGGATAGTGGGGTTTGCACGGCGCTTTGTCCCCAACATGATCTTGGACTGCTTCATCACAAAACCGTACACACTCCCACAAAGTCCTGCCATTATTAAACCAGTGTTATACATTTTTCCTATTATACTTACATAAATGACTTAACAATACAGTGTTCGTTCATGATAGGACTCCTTTCCCCAAACACTTCCTTTA
Source organism: Gephyroberyx darwinii (assembly GCA_900660455.1). Taxonomy (NCBI): domain Eukaryota; kingdom Metazoa; phylum Chordata; class Actinopteri; order Trachichthyiformes; family Trachichthyidae; genus Gephyroberyx; species Gephyroberyx darwinii. The sequence goes on along the minus strand of CABFOQ010045264.1, from coordinate 12,606 downwards.
AACCAACTCTAAAGAGAGCGCCATGTTAAAATGTAACAGAGAGATCCATGGCATGTGGTTAGCTTCAGCAAAAATGCTTCTCCAGTGTCTTAAATCCAATCCCAGTTTGGACACAGTTTATGCAGGAGTCCTCTAGGAGTGAACGGCAATGGGTATTTGGTGGGTTCCATGCTGTGTTCAAATCCTGCACACACCCTTAAACCCCCCCCCTCAAATATTCCACTATCAGTGATGGACACCCAATGTAATCCTTGCATTTCTAAAGACCAGATCAATTCCAGGGGGTGAGGTCAGAGTCTGGAGATGTGGGGAATGCATGTGAGGTGAAGGCACACAGGTCAAACAGGGATCCCCATGCGATGCTTCTTCTTCTTCACCGTCTTCAGGCCAGTTAGCCGGCGAACATCGTCGTCATCCGAGTCATCCATCTCATCATCTGCTGAGAAAAGGATCTGAGAAAGATGGGAAAGACAGAGGGAGAGAAATGTTAGGCCTAAATGACCAGTTAGTTTTGAGTATTCAAGGGAGGGGGCTGAATTCTGCTCAATCTGGAGATATGCTGGAGTGCTGGTTAGGGTTGCAGCAGGGATTACTGTCCATACAAGCTCCATCAGAAGTCAGAAAATTCAACATTGATAATTTTACCCATGAGCACTTCAAAGCTAAAAAAATAACATTTGAAATATTTGTTAAACGTAGTACCAAGGCCTCCACCACAGCCACTCGTCCTGGGAGAGCTGATGAGTATTGGTTGATGTCCTCTGGATAAGAACCAGGGACTCATTTATCCCCACTGCAATATAGTTCTGCAAACTAAGCAGGGATTTTAGCTAGTAGCATGTAATTGTAAAGATGTATGGAAAAAATATGAACTAGGCTACTAACGAGTCCTCAAATATATAAAGCAGACTGTCAAACATGACACAGAACATTTGTTGGGTGCTTTTATCCAATCACTGCTATGAGAGCATACATTATTAACACGGGTAGCCGCAGTGGGAAACATTCCTAACCTAGTAATGATCATTTCTGTTTAAAGGAGAGCGTATTTCATATCACATTTTCAATAGCATTCCCACTGATGGCATGATGTAAAACTCCCTGGCTTTTCTATGACTGAGTATTACTATAACCTAAATGTCCCAGCCTGTCTTGTCTAGCCTGGTGTTAATTCAGTCACTCAACTTCCAAGAAAACAAAAACAGTGATTATTTTTGCATCTTGTTACATAACCCTAACAGATATGATTTATCAGCAGCACTATAGTTTCCAATAAAGAAATTGCCTTTTCAATACCATATTCTTATTCTTATTCGACGATGTCAGAGAATTTATCAAACGTGCTGATATTCAAGAAATCCCATGACTAGTGCTCAAATGCAGCAACAGAATACTGAATGTAGAGTATAAATATAAAGTAATATGTGCAGTCTACTGGCCATAGTATGTCTTGTATTGTCCCTTTGCTTGTGAGATAAGGCAGCCACTGCAACTTACCAGTATGGCTGCTCTATCTAACCAAGACAGATCTTGTACATATATTGTGCTACGTGGACAAAGTGAATCTGATCCATCTACCGTCAGTCATAACCACTCTCTAATGCCAACAGGACAACTACAAAAAAGACACGAGCCAGCCAGGAGTCGAACCTAGAATCTTCTGATCCGTAGTCAGACGCGTTATCCATTGCGCCACTGGCCCGCTGTGTGCCTCACAGCAGCTACTGAAACTAGTACATGTGCTCACACAAAGCCCAACCCCCACACATGAGAGCAGTCTGCAGCAAGCACTTCCTCTGACACTAGCTGCAGCACACGAGTGGGGGGAGAAACTAAGAAGCTGGCTTTTGTCTGCACTGCTTAGACCATTCACGCATTGCAAATGCAAGGAAAGCAGCCTTACATTTCTAACAAAAAACAAAAAAAAGTTCAACCATGTGCTTCTCAAATCATTTTGGATCAGGAGTAAATAATGTCAACACAAGTTAGAAAAATCAACTAAGCTAACGTGGAGAGTGAACCTGAGTGTACTCGTTGGCTATCTGCATTTCACAGTTTGAATTTGATGTGACCTAGTCCTATTAGTAAGGTTTCAAGAATATGACAAAAGCACGCACGAGCCAGCCAGGAGTCGAACCTAGAATCTTCTGATCCGTAGTCAGACGCGTTATCCATTGCGCCACTGGCCCGCTGCTTTATTGTACTCTAATAACATCACATGGTCTGGGCACAAAAGCCACCCAATAACCCAATTACTTCTTTACTTCTCTCTAGCCTACACTTTACATCATTGCCTCATTATCCAAGCACAAGAGGGACAAAAATATGACAGTTTAAAAGGCCCATTCAGGAGCAGTTGTGAGTTGTCATGAACAGTGTATTACAGTGTAATAAGCAAGGAAGCCTATGAGGAAATTGACGGTTTCGTTGCCATGCAGAGGTGGCAATTCTGAGGCACAGAGTACGAGTCATACAAAAAAGGCCTTGATGGCAACCTCTCTCTCCATACGTGTCATTTCTCACACAGAATTCTGCAAATTCTCCTGCCAGGTCATTGATGAAGACTATTACACAATATTACACCTATTTTATCCGGTCTATACTGTTAGTTTTAGAATTAATTGCATGTTTTTAGAGATTACTTTAAAAACTCAACTAGGTCAGCTAGGTCTGGCCACAACACAGATCTTTTCTGATCCTTTATGGGCCGGAGAAAATTAGACAGGTACCTCTTTGCCTTCCCAAAATAAATAAAGAATATAGAATCTGATTTAGAAAAGTTTACACCACCTTTATGTCATTTGGGCTAAAATGTCTAAGGGGCAAAACCTTGTTCAATATTTATATCACATCCTACTCAGAATTTCTCATTAGGGTTTTAGTTTTAAAGAGAAAGTCCCTTCTAAAAAATGTGATTAATTCTGTCTTTCTTGCTAGATCATCTGATTTTAGTTCCTTCAATACATCTCTGCAGGATATTTTATGGGGTGGATTCTCCATTACAGTACACTTTTGGAATTCATCATATTAACCCTGATTTCCCATTGTTTAAATTTCTAAATCACTGCTTACCAACTAGTTTAATTATTAATATCAAAGTGCTTCTTATTTTATATCCTCACATCTCCTCATACCGCACTGTACTTTCCACTTTTGCAAGTTAAATCTCATTTCAAGCTCCTTCTGAAAGTTGCCAGCCCTGGCTCTGATTCTCATTCAAGTTGCCAGCTCTTCTCCCACAGACAGAAATGCAGCTCAGATTGATATGAGCAAATGCCTGCCTAAAGCGGACTGGGTGAGTTAGGAACCTAGCACACCTTGTTATTCATGGCTTCTGAGTGAGCACCTCTAATCTGCAATACATTTCTATTCAGCCAAACAGAAGACAGATGGATCATGTCAGAGAAAGTGAAACTAGTGTGTATGTTGGCTCAACACTCAACGCTATACTATCAGAGTCCTTCACTCGTCGTTCCATTTGAATTGCCCTTTCAAGGGCCCCACTTGATTCCTCAGTGTCTCACAAAAAGCTTCAATAGGCCATAATCTCAGAGTAATTACCAAATTCATGATCTCACATTCAAAGTTAGAGACGGTGTGTGGTACTTCAACCAAACACACTCAAAAGCTCCCTCCCCTGTTGCATGCCGGAGATTCCACATAACGTGCTTTACACAGGGGTCACCTTTCCTGGTGGTCTAGCGGTTAGGATTTGGCACTTTCACCATCGCGACCTTTTAAATGTTACCACTTTCAATAGTTGAGCATCAATGATATAAAAATACCCCAAAGTCAACCACTGCAACTCAGAGACAAAGAATACAACAGCTTGCTAAAGTGACAATAAGAAGAAATTAAGCTACAACTTAAACTTTATATCCACAATGCAGTGAAAATTAAAAATACTAAGCAACAGACTTCATTCTAATAAATTTTGATCCATGAAAATGTTGCCATGCTTAAAGCAGATTAGCTTGATGACTTGATGTGTTGTGGGTGAGTGGTGTGTTTGTCTGAGGTCTGTGGAGTGGAGCACTGTGTTGGGCCCTACTTCTTTAGGCCTGTGAAGTGAATTACTAGGATGACAAACAACTCTAGCTGTCTAGCTCAAACAACTCTGTGTGTGGGTGTGTGTGTGTGTTGAATCAGTACCATGCAAGTCTACCCATGCCAGGTGTTTGTCAGTACAGCCAACAGAAGGCAGGCAGTAGACAGTGTGGCTATGTCACAACACGCATGGCTTCAGCAGCTCAAAAGAGGGCCTTTGGGGTAAAGGGGAGACAGGGGAGGCCATGAGGCACTGCTGTGCTGTGTCCAAGAGGTTTTTACCATGAGCTCTATTTTCTACATATTGGCCATCTTCAAATGTCCATGTCTCAATAATTATGGAAATAAAAACTAGCAGTGTGTTGCTAGGCACTGGTCTTTTGTGATCCCTGGTGTGATCAACAACTGTATCGCTCCAGTATGACTTACCTCTGACTCTGAGTCATCGTGGGAGAGAGCCCGTCTGTAGCGCACCTTGCTGTTCCCCCGTGAGTCCTCCTCCCTCTCCTCCAGCTTGGCTTTTGTCCTGTGCTTCTTCATTAGGAAGTTATCTACCACCCAGAACATGAGGGCCTGCGGGAAACAGAACACATGCCTTGGTGAATGATCTTCATCACGTGTGCAAATTACAAAAGGCCATTTTAATATTATTCCCCCCAAAAAATACTTATTTCTCACATTCATACTCACAGACATCAGCCATGGTATAAACAAACAAGGCTGGTTAAGGTAACCAATGATGAAATCTCACTGAGAAACAGGCATGTTGTGTTGTAATGCACAAATGTTGTGTAGAAAGCTCAAAGTGCTGCATAACCAGAGAGCATAACAAGACGCATAGTAAGAGCAGACTTACGTTGATGAAGAATGGAACGATGAGCATGACGATGGCCAGTTCCAGGTCAGGATTCTCTATGGGGTTGAGGAGAGCCAGCTGCGACACACACACAAACCGTCACACAGACCACCACCATACACACACAACCACAGACATAAGCATACAGAGAATATCTTGGGCCAGTAACCCAGACATTAAGCCTAGCCTTAGACTAAAAAGTCAACTTCAATGGAGGTCTCCATTGTGAGAAAAATGTAAAGAAATGACATGGTCCAGACCTAGGCTTGATCCATGTCTGTGACACTGGCCCGTTGGCACATAGGTAAAAAAAATTGACAGCAGCGTACGCGTCAAGTTAATGGCTATCCTTTCAAATCATTACTCCTACTTCCAACATAAAAAGACTCCCTCACTGCCAGAGACTGGTCAGTGATCAGGGTCTCTGTCCACTGCCACAACCCTGTGGGGATATATCTGGTCAAGCCTTTGTGGTGCTGCTGACCTTCTTCCACTGGGGCATGAGGAGGACCAGCATGATGAGGACCTTCTCAAACATCATGATGAGGATGTAGAGGGCACACTGTCCCACCCACGCTGTGCACTGTACTGGCTCTCCTACACACACACACACACACACACACACACACAGACACACAGACACACACACACAGACAACAGCAGAAACACAACAGACAAGCATATTGTCAAACACTGAATTAATTATTCACTTATGGATGACATCTCATCATTATATTTGTTTTGCTGTTAAATTAACTGTTTTGGGGACAAACAATAACAGTGGCAAAGCAAGAATACAAACTGCATAACACTGCAGCATTGCAGCACTAAGCACAGCCACTGCCCTCCATTACAGACAGCACCAGATGGAAGGTGCTGAGCTCCTGCTTAAACACGGACACGCGTGGTCCTCACCGTATTCTCCAAAACGTAGAGAGTCCCACTGCCTCCACTCCACAATAGCGCTGACGGCTCTCACCCCAGCATAGATCAGCAACATGCCCAGAGACGCATCCAACAGGAAGTTAATGAGGTATCTAGAGAGAGAGAGAAGTTAATCTTTGTGGAGAGGGGTGCAGGGAGGAGTGAGGGGTCTGAACACTGGCCAAAGAGCCATTTTGCAGTCAGAGCACCTGCTCCAGATGGTCTAGTGCAGCCGTTCCCAACCCAGTCCCCTGCAGGACAGGGGGTCCTTGAGCACTGGGTTGGGAACTACTAGACTTGTGCAGGGGTGGGCAATTATGTGCCATGGAGAACAGAGAGTATGCAGGTTCTCACTCCAAGCAAACACCACACCAGGTAATTTCACTGATTAAGCAGAGAGGAGGAAGTAAGCAGGGAAATCGCCTGGTGTATTCTTTGGTTGGAATGAAAACCTGCATACTCTCGGCCCTCCATGGCACACGATTGCCCACCCCTGCATGGTTAGGTCTCAGAACTCTCACCAACACAGCCTGGATTCAACTCTAAACTATTACTTAATTTTATTGGACGCTGGCAATGTACACAACAGTCACTGCACAAGTGTGTAGTATCTTTAACATGCAGAATCAGGCAGCTCAGAGAGGTGTAGTTAAATCAGTGGGATCTACTCACAGTGAGCAGGGGTCCTCCTCTGTGAGGTCAGACAGGTAGACATTGGCAAAATGGATGAATAGCATCCCTATGGCCTGTTTAGAGGTGTCAAGGAACCTGTGGAGGGACGGCACAGTTGATGTGACTCTGGAATTATCTTGGAAATTCATTTGATGCCATTGCAGAGAAATGAATTTGAGTTGGCTTTATCGCCTTACCAGATCCTCCAGGGTCTCCTCTCATGCTTCGGTTCCCTAAAGCGTTTCACTATAGACGAAACGGCATGTCTTATTATAATAGTAGGGATTTACAGCAGAGAACATAGCGCAAGCACACACAGGCACACACAGATCAAACAGAATTTCTGTGCTTAACTAAATCACAACCCTCACAGGAGTTGTCAAGACCCAGTCTGCATTTTAATAGTGTTTTGTAATAGCTTATTTCTATCACATACACAGCGACTGAGTTGATTTCCTGCCCAGTCGGATTTAAAGTCTTGTCTTGTATTAACATAATACAGTCATGATTAGAAATGAGGTCTGACTTCCCCTTTTTGAGTGGTTGAACTGTCACCCAAATAGATATTAGAGTTAGATATTTGAGTTAAATACGTTATAGAGAGAAGGGCTGGATATGACTGTAGATGGCATGCTGAGACTGCAGAGTGAGACTGGAGCAAGGGTAATGTGTTATTGGTCTCAGAGGAAGCAAAACTAGCCGACCAGAACCTAAACGAAACTGCTGATATCACACAGAACAATCATGATTTGACAAATCTGATACCCTGGCTAGCAATAGGTGATGCAGCAGAAAAACATGGAAATGTCTCTTTCATGCTTGGCAATGAGGAGCTGTGGAAACTGGGTCTAAATTCTTCAATGTTTGGTATTCAAAGTCATAAATTTAGCCTGACATGTTCCAGGTCAAGAAACAGACAGCATGCAAAATGACTGTTATGCTGTCTTGACAAGAAGTGAACAGTAAGATAGCATGTGTTAATGGTACATAACATGGCAGTAGGCTAAGCTAGTGTGTCCAATAACAGATAGCAAAAGACTGCAACTATCTGTCAATGGAATTGCTACTCTGGGGTGTGTGACTTATGAGCTTTTTCTAAGTCTTCTCTTTAATTAATCCCTGTGTGTATGAGAGTCTGAGGGGTGTGATGCAAGGAGGCTCCTCTCTGAAAGCAGTGTAATGTCTAACACAAATAAAGCTCTTGCTGTTCTTCACAATAGTGGCTTGTTTTCCATGACACCCACCCCACCCTCTTCTCTTAACTTCTATGACACAGAGTTGCCTGCAGAGTGAGGAGTGCTTCAATGTTATATGACTTTGTTGATTAATTTGTCTAGCAATGGAAAGATACTGATTTTTATATTCTGTTTGTTGTCAAAGTTGAGATGACTCTGGTGGACAATTACCCATTGCGTCTGCATGAGTGTTATTAGACTGCCAGAGATAATATAAATTGTCATGTCTAAAAAAGGCAGTGGGTTGTCTTACTGAATGTTGTAATGTTGCCCAAACATTTACAGAGGGCTTTTTGTGTTCTCATATGGGCAAGTTATACTGCGAGCTGTGACCTCTATTTCTGTTGAGTATGAGTGTGACTTCAGACTAGACACACCCCTGTGCAGTTGGGTGTGATGCAGGCACAGGCGGCGGCCTCAGCCTACTCTTCTACTGAGAAAGCTGCCTCAGGCAACACTGCTCTGAAGTGCTGGACATTCCTCACTGCTGCGCTCTACTGGGCCACAGCAGGCAGACCAGAAAAAAGTGTGGTTGTGGTCACTACAAAGGTCAAACAGCTATCAGTGCTGTGCCAAAGAATGACTGGACAATAGGAAAATAGCTCAATTGTGTGTTTTTGATAAACTTCTATGCAAGAGTGAAACAGCAAGATTTTGCATCCATTCAATCACTTTCAAAATGCAAATCCTTTGTGAAAACCATGGCAGCTGTCTATGAGACATTTACTTGATTTAGTTTTAACCTGAAAAGGAAAAAATGGATAATCTAATGGCGGCAGGGGCTTCTTCCAGCTGTGATCAGTGTTGCCTTCGATTAACCTAGTGATGCGATTGGATGATTACCCGGTTTGTCTCAGCACTTGGTGTCAGATAACTGACAGCAGGCTTCACCTCATGACATACTCACACATCAGTATACTGAAGGCCACGACGGCTAGAAGCCCTTGGAGGAAAATCCCAAATGAGTCCATCAAGGCGCCGTTCTCACACCCCCGGTTATCTGGACCTGGCGTGGGGCTGGCGGACAGCGACGTGTTGGTGGAGGACATAGCAGGTAGCCCCGCTCCTCCTGGCCCCGCTAATGCCACGTCTCCGACCTGGAGAAGCAAATTCACCCCACTTACAGCCATGGGGCCGACCAGCCTGACGAAATTATTAGAGTGGAAATTAAAACCGAGGTCAATTCTGTTTCTTGCACACAGACGCTATGGGCGTCCCAGTCCTCTCCACCAGTTGTTGGCCAGCTAGCAATCAATATGTTAAGCGGGACAGTCTTCGGTGAAAGATGGTGGCATCCTCTCCCTTGCAAGTGCGGACTCATTCTCTTGATGCAGACAGCCCAAGAGCCATGACTGACTAGATGATGAAGTAGAGGGGCCGCCACTCAAACGCGATGCTGGAAGTTGAAATAACGTCCTGCCTTGCTCCAAGTGGCTTGTCTATACTGTTTGAAACCAAGCTGAGACATTTAAAAGAAATCACTAACGTTAGCTAGTCTGCAAACTCGACACAGCAGGGGGAAACAGAAATGCCCCTAGCTCGTCCTGCAATATTCTGATCTGCAAACAGCTAGCTGGCCCGTGTCAGCCTTTTTATGGGCGTTAACTACTCACACAAAACACAATCAAATATTATAACTCGAGTTAAAGGCAAGTCCACGGTGCAGTTTAACTGGTCAGAAGTGCTTAATTTATCCGACCGACCGACCGACCGGGATGCTGCTAACGTTACCTACCTAGCTTACGAGTTACCTACTTAGCTTTAGCTAACGTCAGGCTAGCAAGCTCCAATTTCAAGTACTTGCAAATGAGCTCCAACATTAAAAAACATGCATGACACGGGTTTCTCTCGACTATAACGTCTTTGTCTGCAACAATAATCGGTCTATGTGTAAAAAGTGGACATGATAGTCTGCAGGTCGCGTATCGCTACATCCAGCGGCTTCTCTGCCCAGCAGTGTCCACTCATGTTGACAAGACGTAGTATCATGTGACCGACGTGTACAACACCATGCTGGGAAATGTAGGACAAATGCGGCAGAGACTACTACAAGTTGTTGTTCAACGGTTTTATTGCAGTATTCTCTTAAATAACAATTATAATTCTGAAACATGAAATAAAAATAAGCTCGATAGTTTTGAGTACAGCTGTAACAGGGAAATGAGTAAACAAATACAGCGGTTTGCTCACACAAAATCAATCACACCACAAACTACAGTAAATTGGCAAAAAATCAGAATTGATTTACAGAATCAGAATTGAGTCCAGCTGCTTGCTTTAAAACTGCTCATTTTCAGTTAAAACGCAAATAGTTGCAGCATTAATTGTTGAAACAGACATTTCATTTATACGGCCTGCTCTTAAAACTAGTCAATGACCATAAACTGAAACATTGCTCAACTCTTATGCTCCATATGATGTAGCAAAATTGTAATTTCCCCCCACCGCCAAAGACAAGCCTGACCCACAGAGGTCCGGGGACGGCTGTCAGTCTGCATCCAAATTAAAATGTTTAGGTCTATGCTGTGCAAATATGTCTAGGGTATTTACACAATGCTTATGGAGAAAGTTAATTGCTCAATAGAAAAATCTTTCTAATCACCCTGTTGCACTAGAAGGTATTTGTGATTTATGTACACTATATACAAACACATGCGCTGTTATATACACTTTGCATACCACCATATAGTACATGGCTTTGCTTGTGCTTACATTGTAGAATCCTTGCATTGTCAACCGCTCTTAAGTAGTAGAAGCCTTAATAAACCCCTCTGATCCCTTGTAAATACTGAGGCCCTTGACATTAGCAGGCGCCTCGTATCCACATTGTGTCTATCATCCAGCTGGATAACATTTACACCCGGTACTAACATACATCTCTGGTGTCCACAATGAAATCAGATTGGTCATTTTGGAAGGATTTAAAGTACTCCGTTAGTTGTTAGAGCTACTTCTTACATTTCTAAAGAGATTAAGAAGTTGTCCAAGACAGGAGCTAGGAGGTTTTATGCATCTGTTATCAATACTATAAATAATTGAATCAGACCAAACAGCATCTCAGTTTTTCCCGCATTCACAAGTATACTAACTATCCACTTTTGATAATGACTATTATCAATACACAATACTTTCTAGTTTTAAGTTACTATCCCAGCAGTTTTCTTTGGATTTGTGCTCAATTATTTCGGAAAACTACATCTGACCACCTCCAGAGGTGGTTTGGGTTATCAGATCGTCAATGTATTTTGGGAGCATTTCCAACAGGACTTTTGTGTTTTAGGTCTATACAAATCAAATCCAAACTCAAATGTTAAAGCCAGGTGTAAAAGGCCTGTGTAAGCTAACTGAACTTAACTCAATGAAAGAAGTGTCTAGCGATGCCTCTTCAAGGTGAATATCTGTTATTCCTTTGATCTCAGACTTCCCATTCTGAGCATTAACAACTCTTTAAAAAGTAGAAATCATAATCAAAGATCCAAAATCTTTTCTTATCCCAATATAAAGCCCGGATCATCTATACTGATGACTATGAGACTGATTTTTTTGGACACAAGATTTTTGTTTAAGTGCTCAAATCCAAATGACCTGTCAGAGTGCCATCTGTTCCCAACCAAAAAATGTATGCTGATCTCCACCAAAGAAAATCATCCTAGTTCATACTGGTCATCTTTAACATTTTTGACATTTTTGTTTAAATGTATTTTCTAGGAAGTTGGACAATAGTATTCACCATATTGTGGGCAGGGTCACCTTTCTGGCTCCACTAGACAGCAGTGAATGTTCACTAATACATGCCAAATGTCCTAGGGCATAGAATAACATTTAAAAACTGAAATTCAGTCTTTTGCTGTCTTTCTTTTTTTTAAAGACGGCAACACAGGTGGAAAATAACAACGGCTGGACACAACAACAGACCCCTGAAGTTGTAGCACCGGTGATCAGTAGCTCCACACCAAAAGGAGCAGGAGAGGTTGCTCCATCTGTAACATGACACCTATTTGCTCTGGCGTGTGCAGGATATCCAGTGGTAGAACAGTGATGAAGAGAAAAGACAGTGTTTTTCACGGGACTGATGCACAGAGCAGGGTGCCGTAATGTCTCTGTTCATTCCCCATTGGCTACGTAGCAAACTGCTGATAAAATGCCAGCTTGACCCTCTCAATGTGGTGACACAGTTTGATGGCTGGTCCCAGCTTCAGGTCCATGCACTCCTGCACTGTTGGCAGGTTAAGCAGGAGCAGGGCCTGTCCATCGATCTCCTAGAGACATACAATAACAAGTTTATATATATATATATATATATATGATACAATGTCAGCGTATAGTGCACTTACTGCAGTATTGTAGGAGGGACTACTCATCCTAAGGGGCCATAAGTGTATGCGTGTGTGGGAGTGTGTATTTGTTACCTGATCCAGGAAGATCCGTGCAAGAGGGGCACAGTCAGTGGTCCTGATGAAGCGAACCACATCAGTAATGCTCCACTCCAGGGGGCTGGTGTCCAAACACAGCTTCTGAGGAGCCTCAGTCTTTGAGGTCTGTAAACACACAGGGGGGGACAGTCAAGACTAAGGCTAGCAGATCTCCCAGCCAAGGCGACATGGCTGGTAGCATATTTTATCCGTGACAATTGATGTGTTTCAGACATACACATTTCATGACCCACACAGTGGTTTGCTTGAGCCTTGCTAATGTCCACATCATTTTCTTCTTCGTGCATGCTAATACCTTTGGCGAGGGAGGGCGGTTCTCATCGTCAGAGAAGGAGGGAGAGCGGGGTTTCCGGCGCCGGCGTGTAGGCCTGGGTGTTGCCGGTGGGGAGGGGGATGGCGTGGCAGGCTGAGACTTCCCAACAGAATATTCAGAGTCGTC
>CABFOQ010045260.1:0-19245 GCA_900660455.1 Gephyroberyx darwinii | reverse complement strand
CCCATGATCTCTCAAGTGGACCTGCAGGGATTTTTTAGATCTGAAATACTGTGCACAGTCTTTGTATATGCAGGGTAGTGGACAGTTTCTTCCGTAATGTCTGTGGCTACTTTGGTAATGTTCAATAATTCTCTTACGATTGCCACAGAAAAAAGCACAGAGTTTACAAGTCCACTTCATTCACCATTTAACAAAGAACAAAGAAGAAACAGAGCAGAAGAAAAAGCTACAGTTGTCATCATGTAGACCTATGGAAAAAAAATTATGAAAAAGAAAGACTCAGTTATGAATGCTAACCATATGCAATGCTAAGCCATATTCAATATCCAATTTTTTTCTTCATCACATTTCCTGTTTTGACTTTAAACAATATTTTTCTGAGCTTTCATTTCATATTCCTTATTCTAGCACCCTTTCTATAACCCCCTGTGATCCCCTCACAACAACCTGTGATATCCTGACGCCCAGGTTAGGAACCGCTAGTATAATGCACTGACATAAACATAGTTCTCAATTAATAATTTGTTGGTTGCATATCTGAACATTTCATTGACGCAACTTGCATGCAAGTCTCAAGAGCACTTTATTACTACTCAAAGAGATAGTTCAGATTATTTGATGTGTGGTTGTATGAGGTACTTATCTAAAGTGAATGTAATACCTACAGTAGATGGCGGTCAGCAGGGCCCAGAGAAGCAGCAGGAGTACCGGCGTAGGAAACTCAGCAATGTACTGCTGTGGACAGAGTCAGGGACAAAATGTATTTTGGACACCTTAAAAAAATTAAGTAGTATCAAAAATTTCGGTATGCCGTGCAACACTAGATGCAAGTTAGCTTAACTTAATATCAGGACAGTGACCTAACTTTATGTTAGCTTAAAATAAGTATTACTTATTGTGATAAATCAGATTCAAACATGTTCATAACATTTAAATATTGTAAAACAACTTCTCACCTATGAAATATTCCTTGTTGCTTAGTTTTTTCTTTCTTTCATTAGTACATCCAAAAGCAGCACAAACGTCTGGCTGTGCGACATGTTAAAATTTCCGGACTGCGTGGTGTGTGTCCAGCGCACACCCGTGCCCCCTTCCCCCACGGCGACTTCGCCACGTGCCACAAGCTTTCTCAACTTAATTAGTCTAATAAATAATCAACATAAACTCACAAAACGTCAAGAAATGAAATATTCGTACACTTACTTTCCTTACTAAACAGAAAAATACAACAGTACACCTTCTTCAGGTTTCTCTCTTTCGCCGATCAAAGGCTATCTTAATTACCTTCTTACACCACCACAAAACTCGACAGAATAACAAAAGAAAACTCACCAAAAACGTCTTGGCTCGTCTTTCCGCTGCTCCAACAACCACCAACTGCGGTTTGGTCCAAATAAATGTGATGACGCAAGCGTTTTAATCCCGGCACCCACCCTCCGGACTTGTCTCCAAAATCAAATTGACATATATTACTAATTCAGTTGGACATGAATTTTCAATTTAACATTTGTTTTGTAGTTGAGACGTTTTTAACTAGTAATTTCATATTATTACAACAACCTCAGTAATCGTTTGTCATACTGACATAGAATAATATGTTAAAATAACAAACAGGCAAAATCACATTTTACAGTGTACTGACCATGAACTACACAGTTTTTTGCTGCATTTATTGTTTTCTAGTAATCACTATACACCATCATCTGAATACTGAAAGAGCTGTGTGTCAATTCTGTTCTGTTCTGTTCTGCATGAATGGTTTTCTCTCTATTGCATGCTTTGTTCTCTTTCCAGGAAGCCAACAATAACCTCCATTTAACCTGTTTTGTGAGAAATTGGTGTTTATCACGTGGAACAAGAGATTCAGTAATACAATGTAAACATGCATCAGAAATCTGATCAACCTGAAAATAGACACAGCATTTTTTTTCCACACATAATTGAACATTAGAGAGATGGGCTTTTGGTGGATGTTCACAAGTATGCTCTTGACCAGTGAAGGATGTGTGTAACATGAGCATTACTGGAAATGAGCATACACTCAGGGCTGTATTTATTAAGAGGCACAGTAATTACTATGGTGCACAAAAACGGGCACAGCTTTCTCCAGTTTCTCCAGTTTAGTGCTCTTTGATGTGGGGTAACTGCAAAGAAAAAAAAAAAATCCAAGGCACTCTTCATAGAAAAACATTAAAAAGCCTTTATTCCATTGGCTTGTTCAAAGAACAGGTATAAAAAATGTAATCCTAATCCATATTAATTGGATCAAATGTACTAAAAGTCTCCTGCCAGGTACCTTCACCATGGTTGTGTGCACATGTTAGTGGATCATATATTGGCACCAATCGCCACCACAAACACTTAAATACAGCCCTCAGTAACCACTTTATTGGATACACCTAGCCAGTACCAGGAAGGATCCTCCTTTGGCTTCAGAACAAACCTTATCTATAATCAAAGCAATGAAAAATGATGTGTGTGTGTGTGTGTTCAAATTATGTAATGGTAATGTAGAGGTAATCAAAAGAGTTAAATGACAGCATATTCAAATTAGGGTACTGAAGTCAGGAAATCTAGTGAATATCAGATTACTGTTCTATATATTTAAGCAGGTAATAAGTAATCTGAAATATTCTTCCCATTCCTGCATGGCAACACGTTTCCTGTGGAGGTGATTCTAAACATAGGAACTATTGCAGCATTAATTACAAAATTAATGCTAACGCTAATGTGGCCTCTGCTAGTACGATTTGATTGATTGAATTGGGTTCAACCTGCTTTACATAACTTCTCAGCCCTGTTCCATAGGCCTATGGAAATGTGATTAATTCAACAGGTGCTAGCATTTGCCATGTATTTCAATAGCCCTTTTAATCAGTGAAAAAGCATCAGAGGTTTTGTCCTTCAGCAGTCCTAATGCACTGTGCTTTTCTTCCAAAGCAACCTTGTGGTTAAATAACATTCTTTGGCAGATTTTCATCTTTCTATTACCCTTACACACATTCCATTAATAGCTTAATAGTATAGTAGTAATAGTAGTAAAGGGACACTGTTGCTGTTATTGTTGTTTACTGTGGACCCCGGAAAACATTCAGCTCTTTGAATATTTATTTGAATCATTGCTGACCAGGCAAGTCAACTAGAACATTTTCTTACTGTTGTAGCGAAAGAGAAGGTTACACTCATACACTCAACACTATAACTATTACAATCAGAGTCATTTACTGGTGGCCTCTTTGAAGGTCTATTCAGCAGTAGTAGATGAGGGCATGTGGCACTGACTTTATCTCAGACAATATGGTGCTTCAAACCAACAAACACACCCACTTTTATACGGTTACTGCCATCCCTGGGTTTAAAACAAGAAAAAGCATCTTGACATCTCAAGAATATTTTTGGTGGTGTTTGATATAACTTACCCACTGCAGTCCAAATGCTTCAGTAGCAAGAATCAAATGGGTAAATGTACTTCCCTGTGAGCTAACACATTATACACCTATCTCTTGGAGGATTAGTGACATTTGAGAACTAAAGCATACCTCTATACAGATAAGTCGGGAGCAATAGTGAGATTTTCAGTGAATGGACAAGGTATGTAAAGATGTCAACCTCATAGAATATCATGACTTCTCACATAGTGCAAAGCATCCCAATGTTAGACTCTTATTTCACCAGTTTGGAAATGCTACGAAGACGGAATGATGCCAATCAAGGAGATTGCCATCTCAATGCACATGGTCCATTGGGCAAGAGCCAGGTATGTTCTTCCTCTATTCAGTTGCTCTATTATGTTTTTGAAACTAATAAAATATAAGGTTCCACTGCAAGCTTGATGTGCTACAATGTATGGGCTCCCTTCACGTCTCGTTATGATACTATCCTTTCCTGAAATGTTCCTCTAGGTGTCCACAACTATCTCCAGCCCAGCACTGACAGCACTTGACTGATCCCCCCTTATGAAATGAATGAATTTACTTTAAACAAAGAGAGAGCAAAGCTTTGCCTGAAACTGACTTCTCATTATAGTTTTCTTTCACCTTTTGGGGGGAATATAAATATAATATAAATACATACTGTGCTCTTCTGCTGCAGGCTGCTTAGCGCTGGTGGAATGGTGCTGAAGTGCTTGCCACTTCAGTGAGCACAGCAGCTCCCCATTTTCATTATTTTTATTGAAGATCTCTTCAAAAATACTCCACATATCCCTCTCCCCATTCAGTCAGACCCTCTTTCCCATATGTTCCTCTTCTACTCTAATCCTTTATATCTTTCTCCTCAGCTCTCATTTTTTTCATACCTATCATACACAATATAACATTACAGGAATACTTCAATACCTCAATACTTCAGTACCTCATTGGTACAGCAAAATCAGCAAACCCCACCAAACCCTGACGAATGTCAAAACTACCAGGGTCAAGGAATTTAATTTTATGGTATTTTAATGGTATTTTATGGGCTGTTTTTTTTTTTTTAATTTGCTCTAGGTCCAAGTAACATAGTTGTAACACAGTTTCATGCTGAAATATGTAGCTAACCTTATTCCCATCCTTTTTCATAATGTGCAGCAACATCGTTTCTACAGGGGAAATCTTTTTCAGGTAAAAGTGGAAGCTCCCCTTCGCAGGTCAAGGAGGATGCAACCACCATTCTGCTGTTTTGTTTGTTCTTTCATGGAAACCTTTCTTATGAAACTTGTATTACGTAATGGACCCAACTTTCTCAGCATTTTCCATCATACCGATCGATTCTAACAAACATCTCGTCATTGCTTCATGATAGCGCTACTCATGCATGACTCTCCATTTCACCATATTGATGCTCACTTTGTAATGAGACATATTTATATATTTTATTTTCTGTCTATAAATTATAAATGTATATAAATGTTACCTTTGCAAAAAATAAGGTTAGCAATTCACCTCCTCTTATCTTTTAAGTAAAGGGCTCAAGATAACTCATAATGTAATAACATGGTGGCAAGATAGCCTTGACTGTGTCAACTGGAAGACCCATGTTCAAGACCCTGTGTGGGTAATCATCTGTCCAGACCCTGAATCCATACCAGCTCCATATACATTTCACCAGATCATCATAAGTGAATTTTACTTTGATGCCAGCAATCATTTGCTGAGAGGGGCCATCATGTTTTTCAAATGGTGGATATTTCATTTGAGAATGAGACTCTCTAGTTTCCACTCCACTATGCACCGCACAATATGGCACTGATGTACTGATGTACTCACCAATTACTACCAGGTACATCCCTGCCCCAAAGTCGACAATAGGGGAGAGTTTGGACGTGTATTTATCCTCCATCTCTGTCCAGTCAGTAGTGAAAATAAAATAAAGAAACACACTTAGTCCCAAATGTATCTGTCTTGAAATGTTAAAGAAGCATATTCCTTCCTCATTCCTGTCGACCTTTGTGCCCTTTCTATGCAACACAGCATGAAATATAAGGGCTTGGAAAAAATACACACTGTGTACTGTATAGACCCCTCCTCTGCCCTACACACACACACACACACACACACACACACACCGTTAATGCAGATTAGGATTACTAACATCACTTTCCATTCCATTCAATATTTGAAAAAAAATGTTTTCTTATGTGACTTCCAGTTCATATGGGAAATTAATTACTGAAATTTGAATGTGATTATATATAACAAAAATATTTTCTCAAATATTTAAACCAGTGGTTGTAAATTGTTCTTCTTCTTCAATTAATCCCAAATATATTCATCAATTTGCTTTACAAGTTATTGAAGGTGGAAAAACAAATATCCAATATCAAGCAAACTTAGCAAACTAGCGATAGCACTAACAGTTGTTGCCAGTTGAGAAGTGAGAGTCACGCTCCCAAATCAATAAAGTGTGGTGGGAGCACAGAGCCAGAGTCTCCAGAGTAACACTCATCCAGGAGCATCCATGTCACAGCTGTTCCATCATATTGGACTTCACTCAGGACCTCAACTGTGAAATCAGGCGGCCATATTACAAGAATCTGCTTGACAGCTGAAAGAAATCCACAGAAATGGTGCAATATGATTCATACCTGTGGTTTAATTTTGTTTTAATGTTTTAGTTTTATTTTGTTATAATTTTGCAATGTTGTTAAAGAAAGCTTGTCCTAAATTTGGCCAGATAAAATTTCTAGACAGATCGGGAAAAAATAGTGCAGAGTGAATCAACAAGAAGCACCCTCATCAAACACCATCAAAAAGCCTAATCAGAGCCATAGACTGATCCCACCACGTGCGACAGAGAGCGCTACAGGAAGACTTTTAAACACCTCCCCTCGCCCCCTACAGCTCACCCGAGGACCTCACCACTTATCATCTAGCAGCCTGCACTTCATTCCCTTTCACATTCATTCACCCATTAACATTCTTTAACTCTGTATACATGTACCATCCATTCATTCGCTCTTCCCTACATGTATATATGTAAACATGCCATCCATCTGCTGTACATCCTGGTTCTATGTCACCTAGTACTGTAGTTTTTTTGTATTTAGCTTTTAGGCCTTTGTATTTTGTATTTTGTACCTTGCCTTTGTATTTTGTACATTCTTGTGATACTACCCCAGAATTTCCCCCGGAGATCAATAAAGTATCTATCTATTAATCTATGACTGGTCAGTGGTGTCTTCCTCCAGCTTCCTCTTCCCCTCACTGGGGCCTCAAAGGCCTTCTGATTAGGGAATGAGTGCTGTGGAGAAAAGGGTGAAGACTTTGGGTGCTACAGAGGTATCATTTATTCCATTTACAAATGAGATGAGTGATTTTTCCTCGGCCAAATGTTGTGCACAGTGAACAGCAGTAGGCATAGGCAAATGGCCTGCCACCCTGGGGTAAAGGTTAATCAAAGCATTAATCAAAGCAGGCCCCGTCTGCTTCAGCCAGCATGCCTGAATCTTTCTCAAAAACCTCCTGCATTCTGTGGGCAACATCTGAAACACTTTCTCCTTCTTTGTGTTGTGTTTGATTGATTTTTGTCAACTTGTGCTGGGAAGGTTGATGGTATGGCTGCTTTTAGTCTGTCATTCACCTGTGATGCATCTACTGTTCCATCAACCTACCAGAAATGTTGTTCTTTCATTTATTCCACTGCACAGGAGTAAGGCACACAGTGAGCAATTGTGTGATATCAGGCGTGGGAGTGCAGCAGGTTATAATAGAGTCAAGCCACTCAGTCCACACTGTGGGATGTTGGGGGGGGCATTCTGTCTTTTATCCCCATTAGATCAGTGGTAGACTAAGGTCAGTGAACAGGATAATGCCTGACCTGCCCATCTGGATCTCACTGGAGCTTGGAAAGTGTCAGGGTTGCTGTTGCAGGGGTTAGGCTTGCCATTTTCATGGTTTTGATACACATGAACAATCTGTCCCCGTGGGGAAGGTGCCATTTGTAGTTTGCCAGTTATTTGATAGCGAATAAGGCTATTAACAGGCAGAGTGGATTCAGGAGAGACAGGGGGTGGAGGAGCAGGAGCAATAGGAGCTGGAGAAGGAGGGACAGGAGGAGGAGGGGAAATAGCAACAGGTGGATCAGCCAATCAGATTAATTCTGTTGCTAGTCAGACATGGAGACAACATGGTACAATATTGGTGCATTTGGAAAAAAGTTTATTTATCATTAGGACAAGGAAAAAAGCTTGGTATAAGTGGTATAGAAAACTCAGACTGGGGTATCTGCCACAGAGAAAAGCACTACATTGCCCAGCTGACAGCAGCCAATCGGCCATCTTGCCCCAGCTGAAGGGTGTTACTAATCAGCCAGGCTCTATAACAGAGTTTCTCAAATCCGGGCCTCGGGGTCCAAAGTGCTGCTGGAAGTTAACTGCTTTCACCTGGCATCCCAGGTCTTAATCAATCCCCGAGTAGACAGCTAGAATGGAAACTACCTGGCAGAGTAGAAAACCAGCAGTACTCTGGACCCCGAGGCCCGGATTTGAGGAACTCTGGTCTATAAAAATAAGTCTGTTCAAAACTCACGGACATAGATAAGAAATGGCTTAGTTGCACTCTATACATGTCATGACCCAGTGCCAAGTTGTATCACACCCTGCTAACTGGAGAGGGTTTCATATATGAGAAATAAATGCATTGGGGCACAGACTGCTGAAACAAGCTCAAAACGTTAAATGCTGAGATGAAAATGTTAACTATGGCATTATACTAAGAAATACATTGTGTATGGAAGAAGCAGAAAACTGTCAACCATTTTCTGGACATTTTAGGCCTTTCGGTACAATATAATTTAAAGGCATATTAAAAAAATGAATGTCCAGGTCTGAGCCAATTAGTAACAAATACGGATTAGGATTGTGATGCAGTTTGTTTGATTAAATATTTAAGTATGATCACACTGGTTTTCTATGTGAAGCTTGAAATGCAGTTTCATTGGATTCCATACAATATATAATAGGACTATTTTTTATCATCCTGGATTTCAATAGGACGTTTTAGGGTCCCATGATCTAAATACTGTTTCAGAGGCTTTTCCACCCATGCCAAGAATACAATTCGGGGGATTTGGTATAAAAAACATGATACAGAATATTTTGCTGTCTACAACTTCAGTTGGTATAGGATCAGTTGACTAGAGATAGCCATTCCTGGTTCCTCCTACAGAGAAAAGCTTAAGCCTTAGCATTTCTTAGTACATGTGGCAGTTCTGTTGCATAATGCATCATGGTCTCTTGTGCGTGACTGATCTTTGCCACATTAGTATTGTTGAAGAACCTAATGAACTATATGTTTGTAGCATTGGTCCCTCAAGCATGAGTGGTTCTGTCCAAATGAGCATGGATTTGTGTTGCCAGAAATAATATGGATAATGGAAGTTTGTTCTTGGTACTTTACATTGAGTCTACAGGCAACTCAATTAGTGAATATTTTGCACCATTCCCAAGTTTCAAAATGATGCACAAAAGCATCTTGTGCTAGTTAAGCACACTGCAGTCAGCAAACTGAACAATTAAAAAGCAAAAACCCTACACCAACTTCATGCATCAAAGATATAAAAAAGATGTTCATGTGTAAGACACTATTATTCTGATTTCCCCCCTTCATCCCCACCTGATTAGCACATGAAATTACTGACTCTCTGGCAGTGTTGTGTCAAAACTAGGTAGGTGCGGATGTTGCACAGCCTTGTATAACGATGGTTACGTCAGTAGATCATCAGTAGATCAATGACAGCAGCGCTTATGAAGACGGCATGTAAAAAGGAATCAGGGATCACTTTCATAAATCTTGCCGTCGATCAGAGCAACCTGTCCAGGAAGGTAAGTTTCCAAAATATTTGCCCCTTCCCTCCCAAAGTCTACCTTTAAGAATTTTAAACCGTGGCGGAAAACGGCGCCGTTAACTTTTATTGATCAGTCCAACAAGAAGCGAATGACGTCATGGTGGATGATGCGCGATCGCCATCACGGAGACCTGTGGCCCGACGAGTCATCCTTGGCTGCGCAGTGCGGGAGGAGGCGCACCTCTAGGCGTCACGTTTGTTGTGTTTGTCAAACTGAATAACCAGAGCCCTCTAGTGACTGCTTTAGACATGGCAACCCAACCCTAAAGCCTGACAAGGTTCTACTACACAGATCGGATTTGCTCTGATAAATGAACTTCCATGAAATGATAGAGTATTACCTACATTAAGTGATTGACCGCTCCTGTGTAGGTGGTCTAATATAAATGGGTGTTGAATGGAGGACAGGGTTGATTTCACGGATATGAGGCTGTTGTAGTTCATCAAGAGTCCTCAGTGAAAAAAGGGTCAGAAAGGGGAGACAAGGGTGAGGTGCAATATGATTAATGACGGGGTGTGCAGCAGGCTGTACTTGAAAGTCAATTCCAAAAGACTACACCAGGGAGAAAGAGCCGGATGACATATCTTCAATCAAATATCACATGGGTTCATTAACTCCAAATCAGCTTATTTCACTTTCCACACCATTGACTCTGATTACTTTTGGTCTGAATATCAGCCATATTTAAAAAATGGCATGCCAAGCTATCAATTCTCAAAATAGGAATACATCACACATTCAAGGACCAGACTAAGACGACTGGTGACTTTTTTTTTTTTTTACTGTGAATAAAGAAGACCTGCAATTCTCTACTGAACAGCTTGTTACTGCTATCAGTCCCTCTCTTTTCATATGTCCCAATTCCACTTTTAAAGCTGTAAACGCCTTCATAAGCTATTTCTGGAAGAATAAGTACCACCCAGAAAGACGTTATAGCTGGAAAAAATAGGTTTTAATATGTTAGATATGTTAGAATGTTAACAATAATGATAATGATAATAAATAACTTAACGCACCACATTCTCAACAGTATTTATTCCTCACATTGTATTAAAGTAGTAGGCATCTTATCACTTCTATTACAGTGTCTAAATTGTCTATCAAAATTTCTCTTGGAGTTTCTCTCTAGTTTTATTGTGGAAGTGAATAAATTGGAAATTTCGTTTTTACTTTTTTTTGGTACTATTTCAAGTTCAAGTTCAAGTTCAAGTCATTTATTGTCAAATGTGCAGCATCACTTACAGTCATACTGTACAATGAAATGTTTTGGACGAGACACGTTCCAACATGGTAGGTACACATAAATATTTTCACATATAGTGGTGGAAGGATCATTTATTTTGTTTGAATCCTCAAGGACTGCAACCAAATATCACCTATAAGTGATGCAGATATTCTACTCTATTCTACTCTACCAAACTATACTCTGTGCCTCAAAATTGCACTGCTGCTGAGATGTTCCTTGAGTGTGGGAGGCCCTCTAGTTGTACAACAGAGCCCACATCTCAAATGTCCACGACAGCAAGTCTTTATTTATCTCACAGGTGGGTGGGAATCATGTCAGGTGAACTTGGAAAAAAAAAGGCACCAGGAAGGAGGACAGGCAGAACAGCAAAAACCTTTCCTTACAAGCACTTCTCATGAATGATACATATAAGGCTGTCTTTCATTTGTCATCATACCTCGGTGAGTGTGATGATCCCCAATCATCTCTGCTAAAAATTTCTAGAGCAGGAAAGAACATGGTTTTAAATGAAAACCTCACTTCAATAATGCAGGTCCGTGGGGAGCAGCGGCGTAATGTATTCAATAGCTCTGTGTGGAGAGAGAAAGTCGATCCATGTTCTGTGTTGGAATATCAAATCAAAAGGATCCTAAAGGATGATCATTCATTATTCAGTGATCTGTCATCTCAAACAGAAAGAGTAAGCTGGAGACAGACAATGCCTGAGTGTGTTGCAGATAAAGAGCATGAAGATGCTGCTTATATTGAACCCAGACATCTCTAAATATATCTCAAATGTAATTTGAGGCCATAAACTTTTTCAGGAATTAAAAAAAAGCTAGATCAGCCCCGGCTTTCCAGGTGCTTTTAAAATTGAAACTAGCATTATGAAATACTGTAGAAGTTTGTTGAAGAGCAATAATTATGGAAAGCAGAAATCTACCTTCCTGTGAATTTCAAGCAATACACCGGAAGGTAACTCTTTATACCCTGTTAGACACAAACAGTTCAAATTTAATTCTAAAATCGACAAATTGATGAGGCTTTCCACTCTGTCGTCATCCGCTGGAAGAGAAGGGATACTGTGGAAGTTTTCTGTGAATAAAACAGAAAAAGGGAATTCCACTGAGAATGAACCTCTCCAGAACATCACCACCAGAGAGCAGGATTGCTCATCTCATGAATTCCCATCAGTCATAGTGCCTGATCGTGTATTACACGACCTCCCTGACTTGAGGGAGTTATGGATTTTAACGTTGGGCCAAAAATGGTACTTTCTCCCAGTCTGCTTTTTTTCACCTGCACTAATCTGACAAGAATAAATGATGGGGAAATTACATACAGGACTATTGCCAAAACCCAATTAAAACTAGATCTTTTAAACCGGAAATATGGTGCCAACTGTGGACCGCATTTTGTGCACAGTTTTATAAAAAAGCAGATGCCCTTATCATATTTCAATAATAATATTGAGAAGAAGGAGAAGAAGAAAAATCCTGATTTTTAAAAAATATTGCATAATTTGTGAGATCCTCATTACCAATGTTGGTGATATATCAGGTTTGACTGAAAGATCCTACTGTCTGTTACATAAGCCACAACAGCCCTATTTTCACTTCTATTGTGGCACTGTAAATAATCTCTTGTTGAAATTTATTGGTGTCAGCATTCTGTGACCACTAACGCAGATAAAGTTTCAATATTTATTTTGCACATAAATAATCATGCTCATTCACTTAAAAAAAGGGCAATACTCAGGAGAGGCATGATAAATTTAGTTTCCAGGAGAGAGAGTAAAAACAACTTTGACAGCAGCGATGTTTTAACAGGGCAAGTGAATTCTGGCACCACCAAAGGCGCTTTCCTGTATTTCTTTTTCAGAGGGGTACATACAACTCAGTTTAATCAAGGCTACTACTCACAAAGGGGGCATTTGTTTAATCATTTTGGCACTGAACGCGGTATGCACAGACAACCTGGACTCCGTTCACACAGCCACTACTTGTGTGCGTGTCAGTGTGCATGTGTGTGTGTCTTTCTATGTGGCGGTGTGTACACGTGCTTGCATGTGTATGTGTGAGTGTATCTGTGCACACATGCATATCTGCATGCACGCCTGTCTTTCTCTATCAGTCTGTCTGCTTCTCTGCCACACTTTATTTTTTCTCCGTCAGTGTGTTGCTTTATTTAATCTGAGGATTAGCAGCATTTTGAGATCCAGGAGATAGAGGAGATGTGTGACCTGATGTGGCTAGTAAGATTTCAGGTCATGTTGTGGTTTATGAGCTGTGTGTGACATTTTATTATTCTTATTCAGTTGTGCAGTCCAAAATAACCACTTAGGTTTTTAAAAAGAAAATACGAGCAAAACTGAAAAAAATAAACTTTTTGCTTTTAGTTGGCCAACATTGCTGCTTGGATAATTATAAACAGTCCAATTCCAAAATTAGATAGATATTTTTTTATTGATCCCCGGGGGAAATTCTGGGGTTGCAGCAGCATAACAGTATCACAAAAAACAGAATATAAAAATATCAAATACAAGGCCTAAATACAATAGAACACAAAATAAACATGAAGCAGAACCAGGATGTACAGCGGATGGATGGCATATTTTCACGTATACAAGCAATAAGTTTAAGGTATAAGGACTGGAAAAAGCAGCTTGTTAATGAATGGATGGTACATATATACAGAGTTAGTGGATGTGAAAGGTAACATGAAATGCAATGAAAGAGAAATGAATGAAAGAGAATTACTATTAAACAGACCAGTGTAGCAGCTGTATTGCCACTGTCCTTAGAAATGCCCCAAGCCACTGATCACATCTCATCTCACTTCCTGTTTGTTCAAATACAGGGAGGGGTAGCATCTACAGTATCTCGCCTGCACTCATTATTTTAATGCTCTTTAATGATTTATGTTGTTCACAGCGCAGTAACTCACAGCGCAGTAACTCAGAGCGCTACAGTAGCATGTCAGGTACAACTGGAGGAGATCATAATGTGCCATAATGACTTGCAGTGTGTAATATCTACTGCCTACACTGTCAGCGCAGTGTCCACTTGCATGCCGCCAACCTTTGAGCACAAGAGAAACCAAGAGGGGAACCTGATCCCTGTTGACACAGTGTTTAAATGACAGTATTCCACAAACAGAGAGGCAGGGGCCCTCTCCAGGGACCTGTAGAAGTCCACAGCTCCTGTGTACAGTATAAATAGCTTGTGGAGTATTAGGAGGATCAAATGGCCAAGGGATATAACCACAAAGGGGTGCTCTGCATCGTGTGAAAACATTAAGGTGCTCATTACGATTACTTACGAGCTGTTGACTCACTGAAATTGCTGTGAAATTGGCCATACTGTTGAGGAATGCTGTGCCCAGACAGACAGTAATTGCATTTCCTGTTAGTCTCTGAGTTCATACTCCTCTCTCTCTCTCTCTCTCTCTCTCTTGCTCTCTCTCTCTCTCTCTCTGTAACTGAGCACCTCTTTCAGCTGTGCCTGATCACAGAGTGCACACTGTACTGGACTGACTGTAATGGAGACAGTAGAAATAGACGGAGCAATACCGCGTATATCCATTTCACTCACATCCCATATTAAGAGTAAACCTTCCAAGGAGAATGTTTTTCATTAGTATTTTTGCCATCACCATAAAGGCAGCTATACCCATTTACATCAAAGCTTGTGGCACATTTCTGATGACTTTACAAAATGACCTGACCCTATTAGGATTAACTAGGTTTGGCAGGATTTTCCAATCCACTTAATTGTCACGGGAGCAATCACCTTAAAACGTAGATTGTTGAAAGCTGACTACGGCAGTATATGCACACATATGGCACACAAAAAAAGTCCACTGGGGATGGCAAATGCAACTCTAGAAAATACTTGATTGCATCCAAGCCCCCTAATGGCACCAAGCTGAGAGAACACGTTCATTCCTCCATGTCCTGTTCGATAAAACCGGGGTCTGGATGGGTGCCATTACCGGGGGCTTGGCAGGATGCAGTGACTCGCTGAGGTTTGAAACCCCATTAAAAATTGTCACTTTATTTTAAGCGGCTGCCACACTTCTGTGAGCCCCACATCCTTCTGGAAAACCTATCAGGACCCCAACGCTGACTGGGGATTGGCCAAACGACACTCATACTGTGATTGTCTGAGTTGTTAAAGTTCGCTTCCCCCAGGAGACGTAGGGGTAATTAAGGCTTTTAATTTTCCTGTCAGCTGAATTAAAGACGTCTGTCCTGTCTTGGTAGGCTGGGAAGATTATTTATGAATTTTTCTGTGCATACCTGACTAAACCATGTGGCCAAGCCATACTCCTAACTAGATTTAATGAGTTGTATTTCAGCTTGATGCTTGAAAGCAGACACTGCCAGTTCTCAAGGTTAACTTACTCTAGCCTCTCCTTTGTCAACTGATAGCTGCACTCTTGCCCAATTATAGGACACTGAGGGGCCATGTCATGTCTACAGTATGTCTTTTTAAAGAGATTTTTATGGCTGTATCTGTTTTATTGATATATAGTCAAGAGCAACAGGACAGAGGATGACATTGGACAAAGTTTGGGACTCAAAATCAGCACATGCCATCTGTCCCAGCCTGATCCGAGCAACCGGGACACCAACAGTACATCTTGTGAAAGAGGTCAGTGACATGAGCGACGTGAGGCCCAAAGCATGAACATGAAAGCCTAAAAAACACTATCAGAGTCTTTGGCATGAGAGAGAATGGGTGCTCAATGATTTGCAGATATAAAGGATGGACATCTGCAACTCAGCATGAAGGAAGGTAAATTCATCACTTCATTTTAGAGATTGAGATACTGTACGGTACTTATCAGGCAGCATTTTCTGCTTATACTGCTTATTATTTTCTCTTTCTGTGTCTGTCGCTCCTTCTCTCTCTCTCTCTCTTTCTTTCTTTCTTTCTCTCTCTCTTTCTCTCTCTGGACAGACATGCACACACACACACACATATTCATGTACGCGGAACGGTTCTGTCTTGCTTGCAGGACATCAGGCTGCCAGTTTGCTCCTTATAGCATGCAGACGGTTGGTGTCACTCCAAGGTAAACCTTAGCTCTGCCAGAGAGAGTACATACTACCTGCCAGCAGCCTCCGGGATGTATCATGGTCTAGTAGCCTCCACCAACCCTATGGTTTTGTAGTGGGCGTCTGCCTAGCACATCCATACACACAGTCTAGTTCCTGTTGTGTTTCTGCCCTCAAACGCCTAGAGATGAGTATAAACAAGCCCAGAGCCCCAGCTGTTTATTGTTACAGGTATATGCAGTCAAGGCCTAGCGACAGGGGGCGAAAACGTGACTGTTTATTTTATATCCAGTTCTGAAGTGTGCCTGGAGACACTCGGAACAGGATGAATAACACATTTAGGAGGAAAGAAAAGACAAAAAGCAAAATAATCAACACTGGAGCAGAAAGATGGAGGGGGAGTGGAGGAGGAATTTTGTCAGAATTTTGCAACAGCAGCACAAAATTGCAAAACTAAACAGTTAGTTGACACACGTCCTCTTCATGCTCGAGGAACAATTATTTTAGAACCAAGAGAAAGGGGAGGGAAAAAGAAACGAGAAATGGTTTTATTTTTGTCTGTGAAAGTTAAAATGTTTTGCCAGGCTGAGTGCCAGTGTGGAGGACGGGCCGCTGTAGTTCCCCCTGTTTTGGCGGGCCAGGAAGCAAAGGTCAGCTAAGTTTGCTGAAATCAAATCCGGTGTCTCCCAGCGAAACAACAATGTGGCCGAACGG
Source organism: Gephyroberyx darwinii (assembly GCA_900660455.1). NCBI lineage: Eukaryota > Metazoa > Chordata > Actinopteri > Trachichthyiformes > Trachichthyidae > Gephyroberyx > Gephyroberyx darwinii. The sequence continues at coordinate 2,919 of CABFOQ010045260.1, read as the reverse complement.
CCGAAAAGGTAATGACATGATTATGTTGTTGCTTTCCGGGGTAAATCTAACGAGAAGTTCACGTCCCGCTCTCGCCGTCTCTCTCGATTACGCAGACGTGCAAGGCCTGTCTAAGCAAAAGCCAGGTGCCTTATCCTATCGCCTTGTGTGGCACAGAAACAGCTGAATTAGCAGAACCTTGGCTGACGCTAGGCCTGAGAACCAAATGAGATCTCATATCCTCTTTCATGTTTGAGACGTGTTCGACAGGCCAACGCTATTCAAACCTGATGACAAAAGCAGATATATACCGTGGGGGCAAAACACTTAAATTATATTGTTCCTGCATGATGGTAATGCAAGTACTCCTGACTGTCGGTTTCAGATCAGGCAATGCAAGATCCTTTTCAGATTTGATAACATATCTGCTGAATGCAACAGAGGTCATTTAATTCCGGACTGGAAGATTGCCGGCTTGGGAGATCTGCTGTAATGGGGCCTCCACACTACAGCGGGTATAAAACTGTTTGAAATGTTACACTGTTACAAGACCCTGCTTAATCAGAATGAGCCACGGTTTTCAGATGGTATTTAGATATGTAATGCTAACAAATGAGGCTTTACTATTATGGTAACAGACTCCTAATGTTATTTCAGCAGCTGAGTTCATCTCTTTCTAGTGGTTAGAGGAGCTTAGACAGTTTCCTGAGGCATGGACTAAGCATGTTTGGGTATGCACATTCTCTTTTTAGCGTGTAATTGCTATATTATTGCCATGAAATATTGCTATGTGAAGTCCATGAATTCAACATTCAACATGGCAGGAGTTTGGGCTTTACAGTACATTTTGGGTCTTATAGTGAAATTGAATTTGGAGACATTGCTCATTTAGCTGGGTCTCTGCCTCTTGTTAAAAAAAAAACTGCAGACACCATTTCACCCTGTCCCAAAGTCTTCATTTACCCCGAACAAACATGTTTTAAAATAGTTGTCATTCAATGTTATCAGAGATCAGATTCACACTCAGCCCATTTGAGGTGTAACTCAAGACAAACTCCGGGCACTCAACCATTTTAGTGTAGATTTAATCTTGAAGGAGACAAACTCCATGCCTCGAGAGTTTGTCTCTTTGTAGATTAAATCTCTCTTTTTGTCCTTTTTTTCCCCTGTCTCTTCTTCCACCTCTCACACCTTGCAGCTCAACATCAAGGAATGCATTTGTTCAGTCACGCCCCTGTGCCCCTGACAGGTAGCAACGGCATAAGAGGACAGCTTGTCCTGCAAGAGCTGTGCAGGCTGCAGGGGCCAATGTTTGGCTTGGATGCCAATGAATAACATGGTATGGGGGGAGGAAATTAAAAATGCAGTGTTGTAATTTACAGGAGTGGGACTGATTTAAAAGCTTTTTCTTTTTCTTGCCGCTTTGCTTTAAGTTTCCCAAATATGCCACAGCTGAGTGTGAACTGAGCTTCGTTGTGCTGGCAATAACAAGAGGGGCACAACTGCCAGCTGTCTCCACCCCACCCCCCCTTCTTCCTCCTCCTTGGCAAAGACAGGATGGTGCTAAGGTGAAGCATTCATGAAATCCAAATGCTAGACATACCTAGTTGACTTTACATCTCCAGGAAAATTCTACTTTATGTTATCGTGCTAAATGCCCAGGTATTTCCCCCCCCTACAATATGTGTGTGCCATGTGTAAGATTGTCAGAGTGATGACTGTTGCCATGGTTTGCCATAGTAACATTCTTTGATTACTGGTCATGCCTATTGAGGTTGGGGGTGAGGATGTGTTGCCTGCTTGTGGTCTCTGTGGGTGGTTCCCTAGTGTGACGCAGGTAGTAACAGATTGTTAATAGTGTAATGAATCTAAATTTACAAGGTAACAAGCTTCTATTAAATTGGCACAACTGCCTCAGCGCTCTTCACTTCATAACTAGCATATTATGTCGCGGCAAATAATGAAGAATTGACCTACTGACAATGACAGAACGCAGCCCATTAGGCACGATCACACCTCGCCCAGGCTAGTTGCTGAGTTGAGGAATACTGCACTTGATTTTTTTTTTTTTTTTTTTACAGCTTTCTCCCTTTATAAACCTCAAATTTGCTGCTGGGTAACTCAACCACTTCCTCCTTTCCTGTGAGATCAGGCAGTCACGTAGGGTGAAGCCAAGCAGAGCAGGGGCCGCTGTGGCTAGCATACAGCTGGCACTGTACTCACTGTACCTTTAGCACCTGTGGGTGGGCGTCAACACTGTCGGCTAAACAAACAAGAACCATCATCCAGCTCTGACCACAGTCGTGACGGGAGAGTGGAATTAGAGCGCCTCCTGCAGCAGAGGAGGTCAAATGGCAACTGCTTTATATAAACTTTCCTTTAAACTATGGTGTGAGGACAAAACTCGAGCCGGCTGGTATCAATATCCCAACACTCAGCACTCTGTGAGTAGTAACGGTATTGTTTTGGGAGCTGTGAGATATGGCCGTGTTTTTTTTTTTTATGGGTTTGGGTCGCGCTGTTTCCTGCAGATGGCGATGTTGTCCTGATTTGAGAGCCAGTCTCTGCCGGAGTACAAGCCACCATGTGTGAGGCCTTTTTCCTAATTGGTGACATTTAACAAGCCTATGCAAATGTCTTTCCCTCTCTCCATCACCCTCTCCCTCTTGGCCGGTGAGCTAACACCACAGATCCTGCAGGCTGATACCAAAGACTTTTATATGATGTTGAAAATAAAGTTCAGCTCATGGAGGAAGTGAGGGGGTGGGGGTCTTTGGAGCTGAGGTGTGGCCATCTTTCTGAGCCTACCCCCCCACGTGAGCATCTGGAAAAATGTCAGCTTCCAACACGGAGAGGTAAACTAGATGGATGAAGTGGCGACTGAGCTGAACGGAGCCTAAAACAAACACAAACTGGGCTTTGCCTCCATAATGGTCACAT
>CABFOQ010045255.1:0-11434 GCA_900660455.1 Gephyroberyx darwinii | reverse complement strand
TAACTTTAACTTATTCAAAATATCAACATCACATCGTCCTAACATATTAGCGATTTGTAACGGATACATTAACTCTGCTTAATATTCACGACGTACCTGAAAAAAGGGGAGAAATAATCACAAGAGTGATGAAGTGTAGTTTCCTCGGCGAGTGCTTTACTGTAATGAGGAAAAGTACCGCGAATCCCCCAGGTACGTGGGTGGAGCCAGAAGCAATCGATCTCAGACTCTTAAATTAAGGCCGCTCTGTAGATCACAGATCAACACTATTCCTTCTTAAATGTAACAATAAAGATTAATGTAAACAATGTAAAATAAACACTCTTTTACCGTTTTAACCCGTTTTTAACCATATGACAGATTTGAACTGTTTTAAATGATTTTAGGATTCCTGTCAACTCTTATGAATGTATAATCTTATTATTTTACCTCATCACAGATTTTAGTATTATTACAGACCATGAATTTACTGTATTTTTAACCTGTAACAGAATATTAGCGTATCACTTTTTTAACCTGTCACATGAGTAGAGAAAAAGACAGACCCGCTAGCGGTGTCCGGTGGTATGTACCCCAGAGAATTTAAAAAAAAAAAAAGGTGCTGGTCTGGTGCTGGTCACAAGCTAACAGAATTACAAGATTGAGCAAAATAAAGTACAAAGTATTAATTTAGTGCAATTAATTGCAACCTTTATTACGTGTACTTTTTACATACTCACATTTACAAAGAAAACGAACGAAGGGCAGGTACACAACTTATTGCAATTTTTCTCAAAATTATTACTCTCTATATCCGCTGTGCCAGAAACCATGTTAAAATGTGAAAAGAAAAATTACAAATGTGAAAATGAAACATGAAACATGATAGCGTCCAGTGACCGCTGGCTTGTAGTTAAACCAATGTTCCGCGGTGGGCATGTAGAAGTCGGCATGACAAAACTCCAACCCCAACTGGATAGCTCTTCCAGTTCTGCTCCCAGCTGGATCCTCCGGGGACAGGCTGATCGCCGCTGCAGGTCTCGCTTGCTCTCCGCTATGTTTTGCCTGAGCGAAGCATCGTGCTAGGCTAGCTAGTAACCCATGCTGGCTAGAGCTAGAGCTACAGACTCTAGCTCTGATCAACCAATGGGAGTAAGGGAAAATCATGACCAGCTCTGAAGGACCGCCGACCCATTATCGTAGGGACAGGGAAATACAGAAATAAATAAATAGGGAAAAGAAGAAATACGGAAATTCATTTATACGGAAATAAATAAAAAGAAATGTATAAATACGGAAATAAATAGAAATAGAAATAAATTGAGAAAATATAATATAAAATAAAAAAATATACATTTATACCAGATTTAATCTATTTATTTATTTATGATTAAGTCAGTTCTGGTCCTCCACACTAGGCAGGCTTTCGCTGCCGAATTTCGACGAGAGGTGACAAGTTTGCATTTAATTGAAAGATGGACAGCTGAGCTTTATTGTAGCCCCACAGGCCTTTATTAGAAATTCAAATGCGAATCTCAAAATTGTTCATGAAATTATGCAGAATACATTTAGAAATGGCATATTTACAATACTTCCATCCATAAAACAGTCGTGTTTAAAACATTGCACTAAAGGGTAATTCCAGTATTTTTAAACCCAGGCTCTATATGTACATATTGGGCAAGTGCGCCGATCAAAGTGCGTCCACTAAAAGTGCTTGTTTTTTCCACTGACAGGCTCAGAATGTTATTTGTGTGTCTGACAAGTGTCTGCCCAAGGGATTACATTGCACCCATAGCAGCCCGTTTCACGACTGCCGACTGAGGCGATCTACCGGAGCAATTTCAAAACCGTTTGTACCTATTTTGGGATATAAATGACGAATATGTACATATAGAGCCCAGGTTTAAAAATACCGGAATTCCCCTTTAAGTGAACCGTGATATGCCTAGGTTTGTTGAAGAAATCCTTCATAATATATACAGTATCCACGTATGCCTGTAGTGCAGCAGAAAAAGGAACTGTAGGATCGGGTAATGATGCAACTTCAGCCTGTGTAAGCTGGCGGGGTAGTTGTGTGTCAGATACAATGACATCCTCTGGGTATGGGTTGTGAGGTCCTGTCCAGTCTATCCCATAATCATCAGCAACCTAATGAGATGTCACAATTAGAAAACAAGCTCTTATATCAGAAATGCACGTCATACATTAAATATGTTTCAGTACCATTTCTTAAGTGACAAAAATGTTTAAATTGTTAAATAAGTGCTTCATCACACTTCAAAGTACACAAAACCACCTATACATATTACAGGAGACATCACAGTAAAAGGAGGGTTTTTTCTTGACTATTTTTAATCAAATATATGACACTTACTAAACAATGTATAGTTTGTCACATCTAGTTTTTCCTAGCAGTGTGTGACAATGTACTTCTAGCTTGTGTTTGTTAAATATGCTATGACATTATAAAACCTTAACAGACAAGAAATATGAAAATTCTGAAATTGGAATGGTAGTGTAATTTTAGTTAGTTAATTACTGAGTTTAAGCGCAGCAATTTTAATTAATTTTAATTAATATCCACATTTTAATAAAAGTAATGACCTCCAACATCAACCTGGCCTCATAAGACATTGGAATCCAACATCTCCTAAAAGTTTCTCCACTAAAATCTAACCCAGCTATGCTGGAACTGGATCAGCATCATCTCCCTCCCGTGGCCGACTGAGCCACAGTTGCATGGGGGACTGCCGTCGCTCTGTTCTCAAGCTGTGGTGATTCCAGGCCTCCTTGAATGCCTGGAGATGTTGCTGAAGCTGTGGGACATAGATCCAGTGGAGAGAAAATAGATGTATTTCGTTGTCAGGGTTCAGTAACCCTTCAGATTCCAAATGTAGAAAGAGTATATGGACTAAATCTAGGACGTTCCCATAGACGTCTCTCCATAGTCTTTTGATTCTGTTGATTGACCAAACAAACACAATGGGTCCAAATGTTACTAATAGCATGTACATCAAAGGAATATAGTTTTCAGTATTTCAAAATATGTCTGATATTCATGATAGCAATTGGTTCCACAATCATAACATACCTCTTATTATGTACACTGCGTCCTGTGGGAATTTCGGTTTGGTCCTCTACAGCTCACCATGTAATGTGCCACAGCAACATTTTCCCCACCCTTCAAGAAGTTAGTAAATAAATAAGTAAAACAAAAGAATACTTGTTCACAAGTTCCACTCTTTAGATCTTTTGTCTTCTCAATGCAAAAGGTGCTATTTTTATTAATGCGATATTTCACTTTACCTATCAGATGCGAGATGGTAAGCCGTACTGAGCAACATGAAACTGTCCAGAACAGTGGTGGATTGGTTGTTTGTAGCTGCTCTATGAGGCTACTAAATCCATCCACTCCTGCATGGATGACAATTCTCCATCTGTAAAAGTAATTGTAATTGTGAAAATACAAAAATACAATACAATACAAATTTATAATTCAAAGATTACAGAAACAAAAGACAGGGGGAAATTATTTCCAAAAATGCACAAAAAAAAAAGAAATTCAAATAAATGTTGGACTACCAGCCTTATTAGTTTGTTATTTCGATCAATGTGCCATAGGCTGTTCGGAGCAGGGACCCTATACTGTCTGCGCCTCAGCACATGCATGGACAGAGTACAGAGTAGAGTACATTCAGGATCCACTCTTCGCAGCGAGTTCTGCACACGATAGGCTGCATCACAGACACACACAAAAAAGTAGCTAGGTAGACTAAAATTCACACATTTATGCATTAACATTAATTATCAAAGTGCTGTCATCCTTGCAAAACTTGTGAAATCAATATCATTTGTCATTTACATTTTCATATCCCTGTATGCTGTAACACACAATGTATGGAGCGTTTAATGTTTACTCTGCCATTATAAAAGCTCTCCTTCTCAGACAGGTTTGCAGGCCCTGAAGGTGTCATCATAGTGGCACCATCTATAAGGATGCCTTCAGGGCCTGCAAACCTGTCACTAATTTGTGACAACGATAAATAAAGTGTGGCCACAATATATTAATTTGTGGGAAGGCCATAGCTATAATGTGCCAACAATATACTTATTCGAGGGAATGACATAGCTATAACGTGCGCAAGTTTCAGCTATTTTGTGCTCACCAATTAGTATATTGTGGCCACAAAAAAGCTGAAACTTGCGCATGATCCAGTCGTCCCTCTGTAGACTTGTGTAAAAGGCAAGCTGCAGAGAAATAACATGATTGTGTTTTATTTTAGGCTGGGAATGACTTACAAAGATATCCACAGAAGTCTTGCATTGTGAGGAATCATTATTAGTGAGAGGCATTTAAATAGAGTATTAAGATCCAGGGTGCTTTACCAGTGCAAGTACAACTTGGAGGCCGGTATAGACTTTATTGTACTGCAGTAAAGTTAGCAACATATTCAAAGATTCAGACTTCCAGGATAAATACCTCATAAACGAAGCATTCCAGAAACACAAATAGATCACCCCTAACATTATATATATATATATACACATTATTTATAATATATTTATATTATACAGCTAACAAATAGATCATCCCTAACAATGTGGGGAAAATACTTTGTTTATTTGTGAAGATTTTTTTATTAATATTACTTTTAAATAGCTTTACCTTCATACACTGTACAAATATATAATACAATTATTATTAATAAAAAATCCCCAAAAATAAACAACATTTTTTTTGCCAAATTGTGAGCTGAAGTATAACTTATCTGGGCACTGCTTTTTGGTGGCTGTACAGTGTGTGATAGTGAAACAATTGAAGATTGTTACACATAAAAATACATCAATAAAAATAAAAATAAGCAGGGGTTTTTTTGCACAAACTACTAGGTGTAGTACAAGTATAAAGATATTTCTGATGATTTTAGTGAATTTGGTAACACTACTTTTTGCAGTCGTTAAGTTATTGATTTTTGTTGCCCTCGCTTTTGACAGCAGCGTACTGGCTGTGGACAACAATGTAATCTCCACCTTGCAGTGCACGGGTCGTTCGGCGGAAGCTCATAGCTGTAGCTCATAGTATATCTTCCTACAATGTCCGAATCTTTGAATATCTTGCTAACTTGGTGACCAACTGAAAAACTCTGGGAGGGATCACTTTTAAAACATTCCCACGAATTGGCAATTCAAGCAGGCACATTATAAAAAAAACATGCCCACAAATAAGTACTTTGAATGCACGTTATATAGCTAAGTCGTTCTTACAAATTATTACAATGTGGCCACACTTTTTTTTTTTTCCCAGATGTCATGTCTGGGGCTCTACTTAACTTACCTCTTCAAGATTGCGCCACACAACCTCATCAATGTCTGTATTCGTCAGCGCAGATATTTGCCCAAGACTCTCCATGACATCTTCCACCATCCTCAAAACATAGTCCGGTTCAAAATTTTCCTCCACATACTGAGCAAGTGTTAAAATAACTTGTTGGACACCTCTCCTTAACTCTTCCACTTCTGCCATGTTTCCTTCTCCGATTCAAACGGCTACCACATTCGCACTGGGCATGCCGCGTCGTGTCTACTTCTTGTTATCCGAGCTAAAAAGCTCCTGCCAAAGCAGGATTCATGTGTGCAGGCCCGCCCAGAGCCAGCTGATTCCCTTAAAGGAATAGCAAAGGCAATAGGTTAAAGCAAAGGCAATAGGTTAAAGCAAAGGCAATAGGGAAAAGCAAAAGCAATAGGGAAAAGAATAAGGAAAAATAAAAGTATAAAAATAAATAAATGACATTCTTTTATATTTTGCTATTTGTCTTTATATTTCCACATTTATTTAGTCTTTTATTTATGTCTTTATATTTCCACTTTTTTTTATTTACTTATGTATTCTTTTATTTATTCCTTTTTATATTTACACATTTATTTTCTTATTCTTTTACATATTTATTCTTTTTTGTGGCACTCCTATGACTCCATACAGCTAAGCCCACTGCTGTCATAAGCCTATGCAACTATTGCACCATTCAGAGTTTTATCATTCACCATATCACCACGATTGTGATCCAAAGTAAACCAGAATGTACTTCAAATGCAATTAACAACAAACAAATAATCACCATTGTGCTTCTACTTGACAAGTATCAGAATCGCAAACATATTGACAACCCATAGACAATAGAAAATAACTAACCCACCTGCACACCTAGACACTAAACAGTTCAATTATCGAGCGAGCCACACGCAGCAGTGATCTTCACCAGGAAACAGTCTCTCAAACTACTTTAAAGTTCTTACCGGCTGCCTCTTCGGATTCTGTAGATGTCTCAGTTCTGCACAGTCTTACCGCCGATCACAATACTGACGAGAAACTTTTGGCGTCTTCTCGTAGCATGGTCTTTGTTTACTTCTGAGCTTTTTCTGTGACGCTGCGTGGTGCGTTTAAATGCTCCAGGGAGCACTTGGGCAGATTGGTTTCATCCGGTTTGCTTTCTGATTATTCTGTTTGTCATGGGATTCTTGCCATTAATTTATTTATTTACTCACATACTTTCTATTCTATTTCTATTGTATTTATATTTTTCTCTTTAGGTCCCAATATTTATATCCAGTTATATCCAGTATAATAATAAAAGTATAGTATATCCAGTTTGACTTGACATGTGAAAGGCTATTCTAGGACTTGACGTGTTGGAAGGGGAGGGGGGAGAGTTTTCGGCTGGGCATTCCAAGTTAACAGCAATTTGCGGGAAGTGACGAAAATCTGATGTTCCACGGTGTCACGTGTCACCGTTATCATCCGGATATCTTCCTTTTGGTGCAGTGCATTCTATTCGCAACTCTATGCGTCAGAATCCACCAACGATGAAGCCCAGCTACTCAAATTCTTTGAACAATTGGTCATGCCCAAGATCTCAGACAGACAGAAGCAATTAAATCAATTCATGGGTACCAGGTGGAATTCTACAGAAAGCCCCACTTCTGTTAGACATGTTCAACCAATCACGCGATCAGGATTCGCTCCCACCCACACTCACACAGGCCTCTATCGCTCTGATTTTTTTTAAAAAAGGTAGGGACCCATTGAGTTGTGGGTCCTTTCATCCAATTTCGCTTTTGTCTGTAGATGTAGATGCAAAGATTTTTCCTCGCCCGTTGGAGTCTGTTGTACCCTCAGTTATTTCATCGGATCAGAATGAACGCCTCATTTCTTGGATTTGCTTACTTTTCACCCCATGCGTGGGGTGACTCATCAGGGATGTCCGCGCTCCCCGGTTTTCTTCGCTATCACTATTGAACCATTAACGATTGCTTTGAAGGCAGATACACAAATTACGGGTATTCGGAGATGGGAAATGGAACATAAGTCTCATTGTACGCCGATGACCTGCTCCTGTACATACGTGACCCACTGTCGAGTATCCCTCATGTTCATTCACTATTAAACTATATAATATTCAAAAGAGTGAATGCTTACCTGTCAATCAACAGGCGGCAGAGATACCGTCATTGTTGATACCCTTTAAGTTATCCAAGTCAGGATTTAAATATATACATTTTTAAATATATTTTTGTCTCACAATCCATTTGCTCGCTACAGGAACGAAACATTGCAGCCTTGACAACGACTGTTAAGGCTGACCTACAAAGGTGGAGCAGCTTACTGTTCTCCTTAGCAGCGAGGGTGCAGACAATGAAAATGAACATATTGCTGTATATTTTCCAATGCCTTCCTATTTTTCTACCTAGATCCTTTTTCAACTCTATCGTTTCCATTATCACCTCGTTCATATGGAATGGCAAAAAACGCATGAATTGGTAAAACCTTGCTGCAGAGGAGCAGGTCGGAGGGTGGACTCGGCTTATTTATATTTGCTATAGACCTGTGGAAGACACCTGGAGATGGGGCTTATTGATGGCTGTCATGGCGGTGTGAGAGGATGCTGGCGTGTTTGTCACCGCTTCTCCGTCCGCAACTTCCTTGATCTGTCTGAGTTTTGTTTAAGTTTGTCTACATTTTTTGTGAGCTTCTTAATCCCTGTTACGACCACCGACTTATTTGCAAGTAGTCCGGTTCTACTGAACATTGAGGGATCTTCACTTGCGGCATTCAGTCTACTCACTTGTTTCACTGACCTCACCCCGGTTGCCGGCTAGCTTGCCAGCTACCTGTCACAGCACCATCATCACCAGTGAACTGCGGGCTGCTTTGCTCCTTTCACATAGGCTATATTGGAATATTCCCTGTCTCCTCGCCCAGATCCATCTATCCTCCACCTCTGGATGTCTGACGGCTGGTATTAACTGGCGTTCCCTCCCCTTCATGGCATTACTACAATACTCTGTGTTTGAACTCCAGAACCTAAATCGACCTTCAATCAGAATCCTCCCAGGCTGTCATGATGCTATAAAATCACACAGACTTCTGCGTCGACCCCGTTATGTGAGTTTGTTTACTCGGAGAGTTCCATACCATCGCTGTGGTCCGGTCGGCGCTCCGTCGCATCATTAACACGTCATCACAACAGACAACACATGCACTCTGCCTATCTGAGACCTCTGGTCAACACCTCTCAGATGTCTACCCCGGATAGGATTGTTCCCTCCATCTCGACTGTCTCTGCCCCACAAAACCACACTGCCAAATTTCTGCTACTTAACACTCGCTCCCTCAACAATAAAGCACCTCTCATTCATGATATCATCACTGACAGGAAAATCGACTTCCTATATCTCACGGTAACATGGCAGAACCAACAACCAAGCTACTCCACCAGGCTATGTTTATATACAGAAGCCTCACTCCATGGGTCGTGGTGGAGGCCTGGCTGTCATCCATTGCGCCGACTTCCTGGTCAAAGACCTGCCAGTACAGAATGTGACATCATTTGAATATGTTGCTTTAAAACTGACTGGTTCTGCACCTCTCGTTGTCCTTATCTACTTATCTTGTCCTTAAATAAGGCCTCCTCTACCTTCCTTTCTGAGCTTTCTGAGCTACTCACAACTGTCTGTCCCATGTCATCATCTGCTCTCCTGCTCGGTGATTTTAACATCCATGTGGACTCTCGTAGCTGCTCGTTCGCAGCTGACTTTCTGTCACTGCTGGACTGTTTTAGCTTCACACAACATGTTCAAGGTCCGACGCATGACAGAGGTCACACACTGGACCACAGGCACAACACCCTCACAACTGCAGAGTCCGGATCTGGCTGTCTCTGACCACCTTGCCATCTCCTTACTTACTATTCTACTCCTCCTACTCTCTCCTTCGACTGTTAAGTGCCTTGGGTACCTTGAAAGGCGCTCTAAAAATGAAAGCTATTATTAGTAGTAGTATTAGTATTAGTATTATTATTGGGTAAAATTGGGTTATTCTGGGTTGTGTGGGGATGGGTGTGGGTGGGTGCTGTCATATATAAAAACAAAACCCCCGCTTTGTTACGTGAATGACTGTACTCTTGCAACTGTTTTTTTCTCTCAGTGTTTGTTTAAAAAAAAAATAGACACAATTTGATTTAACAAATAACACAAAACTTTTACGTCTTTATTGAATATATTGTTCAAATGTTAATAGCTTGGATTGAGAAAAGTATGTCAACCATGAGATTTACAGTAGTAACTGATGGAACCTCCTTTAGCAGCAATAACCTCAACCAGTGTTTGCTGTAATTGCTGATCAGACCTATGGTTTGGAGGTATGTTGGACCATTCCTCCTTTACAGAAACTGTAAATGTGTTTGTCAATTTCAAATTACAATTGCTAGATATCAGCTTCAGAACATATAATCGTGAGTTCATGTCTTGTGACTTGAAAGAACATCATACCAAGCATTCATTAAACTGATCATATTAAAGTTTATTAAGAAACATTGTTATCTTATTAGCATAATTCCCAGCATGCATTGCTTTTCTCCAGAGACCCTTCTTTCTTCTTATTTGGAAAAAGGAGAATTGCTATGCATGTATTTTAGGTGAATCATAGGTCAACTTCTGAATAAAAATGAAAATCATGACATCATGATGAAAATCTTTATCCAGTTCAATCTCTACACCTGATATTCTTTTCAATATATCATTATAAAGTTCTTGAAAGGAGGAAACAATGCTGCTTGAACTGCAGGGCTCAAGCTCAGTGGTCATAGTCTAGAGTAAAGAGTTTGATTAATTCAGTGTCTGAAGAGTTTCCTACTAAAATGAGATGTCAGCCACTTGAAAGAAGTGTCAAATACTAAAATGATTGATAGCACGTATAGCATTGTAGGTAACAAATCCTTGGCTGACAAAATGTTGCCAATTTTACTTACTGGATATTGAATAGTTTTAGGCTAAACACATGTATGACACCCTGCACAGTACACTTCTACATTGTAACACCTAACACCAGATCCTTTCTTGAAATTATTTAATCATTGCAAACAGTGCTGCCAAATGTTGGAGGCACAGGAAAACTAATCTCATTTTGCCCAGGGATCCGTTGAATTTCATTGATTGCAGAAAACAGTTGGCTGCTTTTTGGCAGGCAATGCAAAGAATACAGTGCACAAGGGTAACTCAAACTGCTCCACTATGTCAAACAAATTGTCAATTGTTATCCACAAGCTTATCTGGACTAAATGTTTTACTTAAGGGTTCCAAGGGCCTGTCAATAAATCCTGATTCAGCCACAGAAGGACTGAGCAGTTGACCATAATGAGCCTTTATTAATATACCACAGTTAATGCTTTCGCACATTATTGGGTGGGGCGGGGGGAAGGTCATCTGGCTGACTTTTGTCATGGGTATCCACATCAGATTCTCTCAACTTTGAAGACAACACAAGTAAAATATATGGAGAACCACAGCAGCAACATGTTGATATCTAGATTAATATCAAATTATGCCTTTGAGGTACGTGTACAATTCTTGCAAGCTGATAACAGAACTGAAGATGGCACGTTCTTCATTTAACTGTCACTGTTGACCAGAGCCAGCCCTAGGTTTTTGGGGGCCCCAAGGAAAAATGTCTGATGGGGCTGTCAGTGTAAACAAAAACAAACCCAAAAAATAGAGGTATTTTGAAAGTTCTATTTCATTCTTCCTGACCACCAGAGGCAGTGCTTAAGCACTGGATCATGTCCATCTTATGCAAGCGCAGGTCGAATCATTATGCAAACAAAGTCACCTGTGATCTGTAATCTGTTCCTTCTGTGACGAGCGAGAGTGATGAGGATTTGAGAGTATTTGAGATAAGTCAATCTTAGGTGGAGGTATTACCTTATCACAAAACCCAAAAGATGCCAGACAACGCCACCTTGGGAATTTCGCCCAAGGAATTAGTTAGAATTTATAGTACCAATAACAAGGCACTCAGGTCCGTTATACTAATGGAGCAGGAGACGTGGTTCCATTTAAAAGAAATCAATATTTTATTAGAACATTTACATTTTAAAAAAAAACCAATAAAAATATCATG